>JAIPRK010000945.1:0-111643 GCA_025469195.1 Chaitophorus viminalis
TCTGAACGGAGTTAATATGTTTGTCTAAAATGTGTATATAATAATATAGTATTTTATATTTAAATTGAATTATAATGCAATTTCGTAAAAATTTAAATTTAAAACAGTCATAAAATTTTTTCCTTTTAGTCCGGTGAAATGTTTTCATATATTTTTGAAGATTAGTTTATGGACAAACTAGTGTTATAATTTTGAACCTTAAGTATTAACAGAAAAAATTTTATGAATTTTTATCTACAAAATAACTTGCATATTATCGTGATTTTGACACATTTTATACAAATTTGAGCTTTATGAGCTTATAAAAAAAATTTGAGTGAAACGATCACCGTTATTTTCTAGTGAAGATAAGTTAAGCTTATTATAAACCATGTATTAAATTTTCGAGAGTTTTCGGCCATCCAATTAAATTTTATAGGTGTTTAAAAAAAAAAAATTTACAAAAATCGAAAATTTAAATTGTCTAGAAATAAGTCAAAATATGTCAAAATACTTTGAAAACTTAACCATGTATAGAGAACACCAATATAAAGATTTGCTAAAAATTTCATGTTGTTGCGGTTTTTCGTTTTTGAGTTAGAGCATTTTAAAAAAATGTAGTTTGTAAAAACGTGATTTTGCATAAAATTTCCCGTTTTTTCATAATTTTTTTAACGTTTTTTTCGATTTTTGTAAAAAGTATTAAAGATGTTTGATTTTTGACTTGCCCAAGTACCATCTAAATTCACTTTCCTTTGAGAAAAGTTGTTGTATAAGCAAATCGAAGTATTTTTACTGCAAAAAAGTTGTCGTCAGACACAAAAAAAAAAAAAAAATAAACACACATCACTGTAAAATCAATAGATTCCATCACTCCGTTCAGAATCTAAAAATCTACAATGAATAATATAAATACAATCATAGTTGTCTAGATATTTCATGAAGAACATTGGTCGTTTATTTATTATTATTTATTTTTTTTAAAAAACTAGATCAATATTGGTATCCAATAACCAAGCTAATATTTGTAATCACCATCAATTTGATGAAATCTGTGAAATTCCAAAACTATTCCTAAAAGATAAATAAAAGTCGTATTATATTTTATCATATAAGTACTACCGGTAGGCGATGCAGTCATAAAAATATGTAAATAAGTAGTTGATATTGTATCGTGAAATTGCTTATAATTTGCGTGTAAAATAATAATATAACCGTATCCATAACTATCAAGTACGCTTATTTACCTATAACGGCGTGTAGCTTCAATTACAAAAATAAATATCAACTTACAAACTCGATCACGCGTTTTATTACTAATTACTATTATTATTATTATTGTATGGCGATGCATTTGATAATAGTACAGGTGCCTATACTCTACATAGATTACAATATTACATACAATACAATTATGCACCACGATGAGATGGATGATGTACATCCATTGTTTGTAAGTACATCATATACAGAACTATAATAAATACCGATTAAAAATAACATTTTCTAACTTTTCCAGTTCAGTGTGGAGATCGAGATCGAGATGTGGGATACCATAATATCATATTTGTTTGTCGTAGTATAATTATACTCAGTTTGACTTAAGTCAGTAATGACAGTAATACTTTTCATTTTCATAGAACACTTGGTTTTTTCCCTATAGTCTAGCAACTAAAACAAAGCTGGAGTATTGTGTCTTAATTGTTTGTGATATTAAGGTTTGTAATTTGATCTCATGCTCACACCATATTTGTTTGTTAAAAATTAGACATTTTTTCAATTTTTTGGAAAATGTATGAGTACTATTAAATTCTATAACGCCCGAAACGTTGGTCATATTGTACCGGCGTTATAAATTTACGATTAGGTACAGTAATACGAATACTTTATCCACAGCATACCGGTTAATTCATACATTGATTGGATAATATATATTTAAGGTGGATAATTTACACTGTTCACATGGATAAAGTTCACATTTCCTGGATAATATGTAACTAACCGTTTTTGGACCTTACCCGTAACATATATATATGAGTACATCATAAATTAAATACGTAAAATTAGTGAAATCCGTTATGGGTCTCATATGTGTCAGAAAGTCAAAACCCCTACTTCAATAAAGTCATTATCTAAATATAAGACATCTTCATAAGTTGGTCTAACAATTGAATAGTAATATTAAATTATTATTTTATGATACCGGTGAAGGAAATGTCTTGAAAATTCAAAAATAATAAAAATTGATTCTTTATATAGTTATTAGGTACATATTTCATTTTATATGAAACAAATTAATAAAATGATCCCGTTCATACAACATGAGTATTTATAATAACGTAATATTTGTTTTGTTTATATGATTATTATTTATGATGAGAGGGACGAGGGTTGTGGCTTGAAACATTATAATATCATATTATTGATCGAGGACTTAAGCCTTTAACATTAATCTAATTATGATTTATTTTACTATTTTCACTTAATAATCATACAACTACAGTTAGTAATCATCAGCTAATATTTACCCATTGAATGTTCTTACGTTAACTTCATGTTTTTATATAAGGCTGACGAAAAATCGAAATCGGTTGACCTCGACACAGCTCGTATATGATTTAAAGTGCATCGAATTAGAAAAAAACCACTATCTTTGTTTTTCTAAACTGCCGTGAAACTTTGAAAATTCAAAATCCATCTGATTTTATTTATAACGATATTACATTTGCATATTACATTTTAATCGTTCATTACAATATATATATATATATATATATATATATGTTATAAATTTAAAACTATTATAATTGAATTTTTTTTTCAAATCACTACAATATTTTACCATTTGGTTTAAAATTAGTTCATATAACCGATATGTTTGATTAGTAATTATTCAGGATTAACAAAATATCAATTTATTATAATTTTACAATGATACATTATATTGCGATGAACGAAATAATGTAGTTCGAGTATTTAAGATGATAAGAAAAGATAGTTATGAAATATATGTAAGTACGACAAACATTAGTTCAGTAAAATAAAATGTTATGATTCAAAAAAAAAAATAATATTGATGACTATGAGCGAAAATATTGTTTGAGATTTGGGGCTGAATTGATTTAATAAAAAGTTTGTATAATCAAATAGCTATTATGTAGTTTAGTTTTCAGACTTTACAAATTATTGAAAATCTATAAAATTGTATTTATTTATGTTATACATAGACTCCTGGGCCTCCACACGAGAGTCTCATTGAGGCCCAGTATTTTTGTTTTTGAAAAATAAAAATAAATAAAAATTGGAACCTAGTGTATGTATGTCGTTGGGTTTTTTTTTTTTTTGGGGGGGCTACACAAAATTCAGGAAGGATTAGCTCCCAACCCCTCTATTTGCGCCTATTTTCGTTTATTTTGGTCTTAAAATTATTTACATTATTAGTTGCAAGTACTCAAGATCGTAAATTCGTAACTCGTAGTTTAGCCCGCAGTGGTAGAATGGCCTACTGGGATACAGAGAAAATCCCGCCGGCCTGGATGGTATAATAATACCCTGCTGCAAGCTGCTTGTCCAACATTTAAACAGCAAAAAATATCAAAAATAAACCATATTAATTATATTTATTTACACATAGAAAAAATATAATAATGCATTTATTATTTTTATTGTTTGTAAAACGAATTTGTGTAGATAAATATACTTTTTACTGCAGTATTATCATACGTAATAACGATTTACAAGACAAGAAAAAAAGATCCATTGAACGGTCCTGAAAAAATGTGTAAAACTGGGTTAATATTTTGTAAAATCATTATCTTTACACTTAAATAAAATATATGTTAATCGATGTAGATAAATAATAATATCTATATTTAATAAAATAGTATTTATTAACAAAATAAATTTCTATTAAAAAATGTGTACCCGAATTTAACAATGACAAAATAATAAACTCCAGTGATTTAAAAACTTAAGGTTTTAAGTAAAATATTATTAATATATAGGTTAATATGTATACTCTTATGTTGTAAGTTAATTGTAAGTATACTATAGGTAAACAATTTTGACCATATTTGCTTAAACGCCTCAAACACACTTGCTATGATTAATATATTTAAATATGTGTAAGTATCTACTTTAATAACTATATATTATGCCATTAGCGTTGTACTAATTATGTACACCTTTTCATAATATGTATCTGAAGCTTTTTCAATCGTTTGACTAGTAAAATATTCAAGAAAAATGAACACATTTTTAATTATTACTTACACTACATTATAACAAATTAAACTGAATTAAATTCCCGGTTATGAATATAAAAGGATTTCATGAATTATGTACTCATTCCAGTAAATGAGGATTTTTTATTTTTTATTATTATATACTGAACCATTAAAATTTCTTTTACTAATATAATGGGGAAAATAATTCCTACGTGTATCGGGTATCCGCTGACTGCGGTAATAATACGTGCGCATTGTAGAGCGCATGGCTATGCCAGACTTGGTCGGGAGGAAACTATAAAGGCCGTAAGTCTGTTAGCGACGATAAAGCTCCCAATATCAAAATATAACGCTTACGGTCCACTTCACCTGTGCGGGTGTTTCGAATTTTGCTGTTCTGTATTATAGAATTAAATAAAACGTAAGTAGAAAAAAAATTCAATAAACATTGTAATAGTATTGTTTAATACGTTTTTAAAAAAAATTTATATTAATTTTGGAAACATCTAAACTGTAGTTGACACTTTGATTTTTTATTTCACGGCTCTGTTTTATAAGTATAAATTATTTTGATTAATATTTTAATTTGTACAAGACTTGACAACAGTTCTTGCGTTTAATTAAACATTATAAATCGACAATGTAAAAAGATTCAACAAGGATGAATAATTATTTAATAACCAAATTGTTGTAGTCATGTTTGTGGTTTGTGAGTATAATATAATAACATTAAAACATCAATTAGATAATATTTATATAGGTACGCACATATTAAGTAGAGTGATAATACAAAGTTAATTTATTTCACATTTTCTTCCACAAAAGAAGTACTATTCGTATTAATTTTTATTTTTGAGCAAAAGTTGATTTCTATAATACAATTATATACACGCCTATATTTTCTTCAGATGATTTTATTTGTTTTATTAATCGTTTGTTACCATAGAATTTATTATAAAATAATCTTCAAGCAGAATAAATATAATTTAATACTATTATATTATTATAATATTCAATAAAATAAAAGCAAATCAGTAAGTCAACTTTATCAAGTATTTTCCTAAAAATATTTCCACAATTTAAAATTAATTAGCTTCAATTTCAAGGTGAAATAAATTACATACCTAGGTAATTTTCAATTACTTATTTTAATTTTAAGATAATTTTAGAAATGTGTGTCTTTTGAATGAAAACTTAGGTTACACAGATAATTAATAATAATGTATACTAAACATATTATAATAATATGTTGTAACTTGATTTTTAATTTGATTAAAAAAAATATTAGGACTTCAACTCATTTTTCATTCAAACTTTTAAAAAGGTTAGTCCAACATTTAGAAATAAAGTATACCATGAATCATCAAATAATTGAATTGTGGGTATTCGCTTAAAATATAGATTTATAATCTTCACCATGGATCCCGCTGTAGCAGCCAAATTGGAACAGGGATGGTGTGCACTGTCTTCATCTGATAGCAAATCTTTGTTAAAAAAATATTTGACAAAAGAGGTGTTTGAAGCAACAAAGAATAAAAAAACTTGTTTCGGATCCACACTATTGGATTGCGTGCAGTCTGGTAAGCCTAATCCAATAATAAATATATAGGCAGAGAGTAAAAAATAAGTTATTTAAATGTATATCTCTGAACTCATCATATTAATGCATGAGTTAGCATATAATAATAATGAGTAAAATTAATTTTATTAACGGATTGATTAGAGATCAAAATGTTAAAATGATTCATAAAACATTGCTTAATTTGTTTTATATAAATTAAAATAAATATGGCTGTTTAATATTTTAAGGCATTGTACCTACATCCTGGTGGAGAACGATTCCGTGTAAATTTTCATGATAATTTATTAACATACACACGATTCCGCTTGACTTTAAATTCATCGTTTATTGCGCGACTTTTAGTGACTATTTATGAAAGGGAGAACAAGAATAAATTATGGACAAAAAGTCTGGGGTATGAATCTTTCAAAATATATAAATAAAATTTATTGCAATATTTATCATAAGCTAGTCATTGATTTGTCTTATAGCAAATGTCTATGACAATTCATAATCATTAAAAACATAATTTTTCTTAAACCATTTTTAATTAATATTTTTATTGCATAATATTATTGTAATAAAAATTATTCGGCTACTTATTTTTAAATCAATTTAAAATGTGATGGCTTATCTTAGTTTTTTACATCTATGCTTAGTTGCTTAGCAGAACGTATTTTTAATAGACGATTAAAAACTTAGTATATGTGTCAAGCCCATGCGACGTTAAAAATTTTGTTCATGTAGGTATACAAAAATTGCGGGATTGAATAAATGATTATAAAAATCCACATGCTTTCCCAAATTTTGTGGAATTGTATCGTAGCAGTAAATCGTACAATACAATTTTCAGTTATATTTTTCGATAATTAATTAAAAAATTTAAATATTCTAAGATAGGTAATAGTTTAATGTTTTGTATAAAAAGTTGTGAACAATTTTAAATTAATAGATTTTCTCTCGGTCAAAAATAATAAGTAAATAAATTTTATAAGTACCCATCTAATTTTAAAAGACAAAACACTGATATGTAGGTATGAAGAGTTATGTAGGATCTCCATTTACCCCTCAACTCCTTACATTTGTATTTTATTTATTTATTATATTGTTATAATGACTATAAATACAATAATTTAAATTGAATTTGATGGCCACCCTTAATGCCCACAAGTGTGAAATACTTATCTATATGACTATATCATTGTTTAAAACGTAACAACTAAAGTTAAATTCTTTAAACCTTCAAAGATAATAGTATAAATCAGTTCATTTTTTATACAAACTTGGTTTCACAATAATAATTTTAAAATCAATTTTTTTGCAATCATTAATAAATTGAACTGTAAGTAATATTTGGGAAATTTTAAATATTAAATTATTAATATTAAAATCGTCGGGGATGTAATAGGTTTAATAAAAATTAATTAACTCAGAAAACACAAATATCATTAATCATAAATACCTAAACAATTTAGATTTAATAATTGTAATAAATAAATTACCTAAATATAAAAGGCTTAGCTTGTAATAATCAGATACTTGGGTCGTGCATTTTTTCTATTTGTGTATAGCCATGTTCGGCGCGAATAATTTAATGTCTTCATTTTAATTTTGAGAGTTGAAGTAAGGTTGGGTGCTTAAATTTTATTTAATGTTTTTTTCGCGACTGTTATAACAATTTCTTGATTATATTTAGAACACTGGTTGTCAATCATGTAGGTAGACGTGGTTTTGGCAACGCCCCTGTCACAGAGAAAATGATAAATAAATTTAAAAATATTTTACTTTTCCACTAAAGTGATTAATGGACTCCGGAAAATAAATCGCATAACGTTTTCATTGTCAGTTTTCTGGGGGCTTGAAAATATTATTTTTTTACTGTCGGGGGTGCCGACTCGTTCAAATGTAGGTCACTGGGAATTCGAGCGAGACTGCTTGACGCCCTCGAGATCAATATCCAGGATTCTGAAACCAGCATCACTGCTAGCCAAAAAGTCCTACCGCCCTTCGAAACACTTACCTGCATTAATATTCAAGGTCAGCAGTTTCAAACGGCCTTGAAAATAATTCTTCCATCAAAGATATTTTTTCTAGAAAACACTTAATTATTAAAGTATAGATCAAATCGCGCTTAGTTGGAACTTAAAATCTGATACAGAGGTACTGACTACTAAATACTTTAATGATACATAAAAAATACATATAAAAGTACAAAGTCAATGAAATTTTTCTTAAAAATTATTTTAATATTTCAAATTAGAAACTCTAACTCTGAAAAAATTCACAAATCAATATGTTCTATATTTAATAAAATTATAAATAATATCTACATCAAACTTTAAATATTTAAATACTCAATTATGACAAATAAATATTGTCTATATAACTAGGGGTAAGAATAAAATAATAATGTCCATAACTAATAAAGAATAGAAAATGATTGATTTCAGAATTTTAAGTACCTATATTTTTTATCAACTAGAATATTATGGAAAAATAATAGGTACATTTTTTAAAATTAATTAAAGTATAATTAATGTCATTATATTATATTAATGGGATATATGAAATGATACTAATAATATCATTTATTTGAATTTTCGGTTCAATTTAACTTGACTACCCTATAAATAATTATGTATATATTAATTTTGAAATTCATTATACTTTATATCTCGGTGAATTATTTATTTATAAAAATAAATACTAATATCTGCAATGAAAAGGGACTACATTCTAATAAAACGTCAATATTATTAATAATTGTTCTGTCTGTAAAAGACACTGATTAATGTTGAAAATACTCATATATCAAAATAATTCAGGAATTCGTTTTGTATTGATTTTTAAAAACATTTTCAACAATATATATTGTATAATATATTGTATATTCAAATATATTTGACTTTCGACTGCAGTGCTGCTATTAAAAGCCAATACAATTCAATGTGGGTGGCTATTTTTAAATACCTATTGGATAATATTATGTACAATAAATAACAAAATATTTATACTTCAGAAATATATATTGGGAAAATTTTACATAACCGTTCTGTTCTAAGCGATGCTCAGTGGCTTTGTTATAATTTCCATTTATCTTTCGTAGTGCAAATATTTTATTAAATTTTAATATATATTATATTTAATTACAATTCATGATATTGATATAGAATATTCATTCTCTATACATATCTAATATCTAAGGATAAAGGAGTAAGGACTTATTTCAATAATCTATACTCAAAAATTTTCCTTATAATTATTAGCAAGTTATAATTATTTTCATTTTTGATTCCGGGATTTTTAAAATAATTGCTTTAGTATTTTTATTTATTGTTTACTTTTAAAAATTGAAATATAAAATATTTGTCTTTGTAAAGATATGAGATTCGATGTATTGATTATAATTTATAAATACTTACCGGGTATTATTATAAAGTAGTATTGCTAACCATATAATATTAGCCTACACGAATATTAAAGTATTATTATATTATTTGCAACTACGTGGATCTAATGATTTTCAATTTGATTTTCATGGTTATGAAGAATTGTTTTATTTGTTTATTCTATTACTTACCGTCTTACTGAACAAATCATTAATTTTTATTCAACTGGCATTTAAGGATTCGAAAACCATGACTCAGGAGTTGGTATTTATGCTCCGGACGCTGATGCGTACACAGTGTTCGCGCCAATATTCGATCCCATTATTGAGGATTACCATAAAGGTTTTACCGCTACGGACAAACACCCACAAAAAGATTGGGGTGATGTAAACACTCTTGGCGACCTTGATCCAGAGGTAAAATATAATTTTTGGACAAACACAATTTATTGTTAAAATTTTTTTCACAATTATCGACATTTCATTACTAGGGCAAGTACATTATCTCTACAAGAGTACGTTGCGGTCGTTCTCTTGAAGGGTATCCATTCAATCCCTTACTGACCGAGCAGCAGTATAAGGAAATGGAGGATAAAGTGTCTTCTACGCTCAAGGTTCTTTCCGGAGAATTGAAAGGAGAATTTTATCCATTGACTGGCATGTCCAAAGAAGTTCAGCAGAAATTAATCGATGACCATTTCCTGTTCAAAGAAGGTGATAGATTCTTGCAGGTTAGTACAAAATACACTTCAAACTATTATAATAATATAATAGTGGTATGAAATAATGACTACATAATGGTGTACATAAAATCACAGAGAAAAATTTATAATTTTAAATAACTTATGTACAACTTAATATAATACTATAATACCATTGATTATTTTATTTTAAACACTATATACTTAATACATTTATAATCAATGATGTACCTAAAAACTACTTTCATATATTATTTAGAGGGATTTATGTAGGCAATCAATATGCATTTTCAAATAAGCTCTTAATATGTGCCATACTCTCATGACTCCCATAAAATATTGGAATCACTCAGGAAAACTATTTTGTGTGAACCAATATTATTGAATAACGTTTAACTGTAGTATAAGATAAGATAAGAATAATTTATTGGCCATAAAAAAAGTTTTACACAATACATTTATAACATGGGAAAACATTATAAAATAAAAATAATAATACAGAAATAAAATGGCCCAATTCACCACTGAGGTAGGACCTCGTCTTGGTGAAATTGGAGTTTCTAATCATCTATACATATCAGGTTTTCATATTTACATATATTAATCATTACAAATATTTTAAATTTAAAAAGTAAATTAAAAAAAAATTATTAATTTTAAATACACATATTTTATGAATAGGTAATGTTGTTTATGATAATATAGTGAATTATAATGATAAAAGGAAGTTATCAATTTTTGTAAATTTGATTATTTATCCAAATTTTAATTAATTGTTTATATTTGCTAAATTTTTTGTAATTTAAATGATTTGTGGAACATTATTATTTATTAAGTAATTATAGTGCTACTTTAAGAAAAGTGTCAGCTTGATTTCAGAGTTTGAAATGTATGAATAATTATGAAACATAGTATTATTATACTTATGTGATTTTGCGTTTTTAGTTCATAGTTTATTTTATAAAAGAGTTATTTAAACCAGATTTTTTTTCTTTTATATTACATGTTATTATACGGGTGAAAAAATTAGGGAACACATAGCTATATTAAACAAACCTAAGTTAATATGATAAAATATGTAAAATAGTAAAATATAATAATGAATTAGTAATAACGAGTCTGTACCTTATGAGAAATTTAAAATCTATAACGGATTCATTCATTGAAATTTGATCATTATTTTGATTCCATCGAAAACAATTTTTTATATTATATAGATGAGAAGTTATCTAATACACTTATTAGTTATTATATGTAATCTAAACTTGGTTATTATATAAAGAATACAATATACTTACTGAGCAATGTTGGTTTGAGGCGTTTGGGTACATTATTGGGTTTTTAATTTTCTATACCGGAATTATTCATAAGTCATAATACAAAGTCTCATTAAAAACCATTGTATATGAGAGGTAAATTTAAACATATATAATATTCACTTAATGAAAATAATTGTTGAGACATTTAATTTAACATATTATTTGTTGGGCTATGACAACAGCCTAAATTACATTAATTATTACATAGTAAGCAGTTTTTCAAATCCAAATTACAAAAAGTACAATATTTTTTTATAGAGAATGTTGACTAGTACCTGTATAATATTATATATACACGATTTTAAATAAAAACTGCTGTTTTATGTTGTTTGATAATAATTCAAAATTGTTATTATGGAACCAAAATAAAATTGAACTATACTTAGTAATATTGCGATAAAAATATAAAATATTTTGTTTGTTGTAATAGGCTGCTAATGCTTCACGATTCTGGCCCACGGGCAGAGGTATATTCCATAACGAGAATAAAACTTTCCTTATCTGGTGCAACGAGGAAGATCACTTGAGACTCATATCAATGCAACCAGGAGGAAACTTGGGAGAAGTTAGTTTTAGTCTTCTTAAGAAATATTGACGAGAATGATTTTAATATTATATAATATGGATTATTGTTGATAACAATTGCATCTGTAGGTTTACAAGAGGTTGGTCACAGCAGTCAACGAAGTTGAAAAGAATATTCCGTTTTCGCATCACGATCGCTTGGGCTTTTTAACATTCTGTCCGACAAATTTGGGAACAACTATTCGTGCATCAGTACACATTCAGCTGCCTAAGTTAGCTGCTGATAAATCAAAATTGGAAGAAGTTGCTGGAAAATATAACTTACAAGTAATTACATTTTTTTATACGCTTTACTTCTAAGTATATATTATATTTTATTATTTATAATATTCATTTAGTATTTAAATATAATAATAAATATGATGATTTTATCATATGTCTAATAATAAATAACGATACGTTTTGGAAACTTTACCGAACATAGAAAACAAACAATATTGTTGAAGTTCGTTTAGTATAAAAAATAAAAATATATGCTGATAATTTTTTCATTCATAGAGTTACTATTTTAGTTGTCCGTATACACCATTAAAAGTTTAAATTAATAACTATCCTTAGAAATATTAAATTTAAATACTTCATTCGTCTGAAGAACCATTTAGATAAATGTAATATAATTTTACTTGAATTATTTTTCAATGATTAGGTCAGAGGTACTCGCGGAGAACACACAGATGCAGAAGGCGGTATCTATGATATTTCAAACAAAAGAAGAATGGGTTTGACTGAATACCAAGCCGTAAAGGAAATGAACGACGGAATAAAGGAACTAATAAAAATCGAAGAATCGTTGTAATTGGAGTATTAATTGTTACATTTTAAATCTAAAATTTAGCAAAAATAAATTTAAAAAATAGTTGCTGCTTCTTTTCTCGTTATTCTATTTTGTGAAAGCAAAATATCAGGTACAAACGAGGTTATGCCAACATTGTTATTAAGCTTATGAAATTTAGAATTTTAGTATTTATATATCTAAGCTGATATGAGTAGACTATAAAAAGTCTATAATTTAATAACTATTCAGCTTCAGTTTCTTTAAATTAATTTATCATGTATTGGTATTAATTTATTTTAACAACTGTTATATAGTGTGGTAAATTCATTTATAAATATAATATGAATATCTTATTATGTATTACGATTTTTACAGTTTATAAATTATAATTAATAAGAAAAGTTTATCTGAACGCCAATAAATTTAAATTATTTTAAAATTGTAATTATAATAATACTATACATGTATTATCTCATTATTATAACAATATGACTTATTTATATGTTTACATTCGTAAAAAAATTAAACAAATAATTTTTTAGGTAAGTATACCAATAGAATTTTTATAAATAATCATTAACTAATAATGTTCTAAATAATGGTTGTCTCACAAAAATTATTGATAGCTAGGCAAATAAACTAGTATTTTATAAATAGCGTATATTAAAATGTATGAATACCCTATAACTTGTGATTATAATATTATATGTAACAATACAAGTGCAGTTTTTTTCTTATAATAATAAACCTGCAATTATTTTGCTCAGCATTCGGGACGACATGTAGCTGTTATAATATTGAGTATTTTATTTATATATTGTTATTTTATTTTAAATTCAACAAGGTACCAATCCCTCGATCCTTCCATTATAATATTTATACCTGTACATAGATACCATCTATCTTGATTGGCTATACCGTGTGTTTGTTTCATATGGAAACAAATAAACGGATAATCCATACATTTAATAAGATATTATGCTGATTAGACATAGGGAAATATTACATTATAATAATTGATGTATGGAAAATATAAAATTTACGATTATAATACAAATATAATATAATATAATATAATTAATATAATTAACGGTACATTGATATCATTGATTTTAGATTATACATAGCACATCAATGTGTAATGCGAAAATAGATTGTTTCTTGCAACATGTAAGCGCCAGTTGTGATGGCTCAAACATTATTATTGTCAAGCACATTTTTACCAAATGCGCGTGTAGGAACTAGGAAGTGATGTGCAAATTCCCAGGAGTTCAATTTAGTAAAGGAATATTACCAAGACCGGCAATTCACCGAGAATATTATATATTTTTTTAAAAATACTATTGTTCATTTATTTCAATGTTTAATGTTTAATTGTTTAAAGAAACATAAATATGATTGAATTAATTATACTGATAATTGATGTTTCAAATGTAAAGTTATAAAATAAAAAGATTAAAATTCAAAAAATAGGCATAAGTTCCCTGGTTCCAAAGATTTTGATTTAAATTTTAAATAAACGTCAAAATAAAAACGTAGAGCATTATTTATTTCAATAATAGTAATTTGTTTGACAAGGGCGGGAAGCAAGCAATTACAGTTGCGGACAACGTACTTCGCACAAGACTGCAATAATTGCCTTACCGCACGAATCACACTTACTATTTGTTGTTACGTCTCTTATATTTATTACTATGACAATAGTAATTAGTAATACAAATGCTATAGCCTATAAGACTATAATTTATTTGATTTGACCATGTATATACCATGTATATTGGTATATACAATACACTGTCCGTGTCCTACATTATTCCATGAACTGTTTTAACCGTTGTATGGGTTCAAATATACTAAGTCGTTAGTTGCGGACGGTAACATATGAATTACGGACACTGATGTAACATACATTATTATTGATAAATTGCGGAAATGAAAAAAAAGACTGAATACATTAAAAAATTCTATATATTAATTTATTGTTTCAAGTGTTTAGTAGTGAAAATATGATTAATTTTTAAACATGAAATCAAGATATGTATCCCGGTATAAAAATATTATTGTTTCAATAGTTGGATACAAAATACACATAATATAATCAAAAAATAAAATAAAATAAAAATATGTAAAGTCAAATATTGTGTTCATTACAATTTACAACACGTTCCTGATAGCTTTTAAAATCGGGTATTTCGCCGAATCGCAAAGTCCTCTGGCATCGTCCAAAGATAGATCCATCAACGCTATGCCACCCAAACTATTCTGTTTCACGTACGTAGCCTTTTGTTTGGCAGTTTCCGGTTCCTCGAAACTGATCCAAATGCCCTTCACGTCGTCCTTGGGCAAACGGAAAGCATAAGTGCCGAGATTTTTACTCGGGTCCGGCACACGTCTACAAAGAAGACAAATGACATACGAGTTATTAACTTTGAAAAATCGACGTAGTTTCTATAAAAACTCCTAATTTTATTTTATAAAACGCTAAGTCATCTTATCCCCGAACTAACAGTACTCTTTACTATTACATTGAGAACATTATTTCACCCCAGAAGTTCCACAGAAGCACACATATTATAATCATACAACATTGTCAACACTATAATTGCAGTAGACTAGTGTGTGTGACTATTCATATTAAAGATATCACTGTAATAGCAGGGGATCGTATTTTTATTGATACCTCTTACTCGGTGATGGGTCCAGAAGGGGTGTTGTGATTTATATCAAAATAAACGTGTTTAATTTAATCTAAATCGTGTCGCTACGCAATGTGAAAGGTTAACATTTTATTAAATCATAAAAACCATCATAAAGTTATCTTATTAGCCTGTATTCCTAAAATTGCTATAGGCAGTAAAAAAGTTATTTGTTTTCGTGACAAATGATACTGTTTAGAGAATCGTTATCACACAGTTTCCGTGTCATCCCAAGTTGGATACTTAAAAAGAACACGATAAAAAAACTAAAAACACATCGCATATTATGTACGACGTAACCCCAGAGCTACAGGCTTGAACACACAAAATTATGGGTGAATGGTGGCGGCCGGTGGGGTATAGTCATCGTTTATAGTATTGATATTAACACTGTAATATGCAAAATAAATGTTTTCCTACAAACACTGTAATAATGGATAAATTATCCATATTTTTCATCCATTCGTTATCACGTTGCACAGGGACAATAAATATAGCAAAATGTAAAAACTTAAAAATCCGCTTTTTAAATTATGAGTAAATATTACAGCACTCATAAGAAATAACTCTACCAAGATGATTTTTTTTAGATTATGAACAGAGTGACGGAATCTATTGATTTTACAATGATTTGTTTTTTAGATTCTGAACGGAGTGATGGAATCTATTGATTTTACAATTATGTTTTTTTTTTTTTATTATTTTTTTTTTTTTTTTGTGTCTGACGACAACTTTTTTGCAGTAAAAATACTTCGATTTGCTTAAACAGCAACTTTTCAGAAAGGAAAGTGAATTTAGATGGTACTTGGGCAAGTCAAAAATCCAACTTTTTTAATACTTTTTGAAAAAATCGAAAAAAACGATAGAAAAAATTACAAAAAACGGGAAATTTTATGCAAAATCACGTTTTTACAAACTACATTTTTTTAAAATGCTCTAACTCCAAAACGAAAAACCGCAACAACATGAAATTTTCACCAAATCTTTATATTGGTGTTTTCTACACATGGTTAAGTTTTCAAAGTATTTTGACATATTTTGACTTATTTATAGACAATTTAAATTTTCGATTTTTGTAAAATTTGTTTTTTTAAACATCTATAAAATTTAATTGGCTGACCGAAAACTCTCAAAAATTTAATACAAGGTTTATAATAAGCTCAACTTATCCTCACTAGAAAATATCGAAGATTGTTTCATTCAAATTTTTTTTATAAGCCCATAAAGCTCAAATTTGTATAAAATGTGTCAAAATCACGATAATTTGCAAGTTATTTTGTAGATAAAAATTCATAAAATATTTTCTGTTTATACTTCAGGTTCAAAATTTTAACCCTAGTTTGTCCATAAGCTAATTTTCAAAAAATATAAAAAAATTTCTACCGGACCAAAAGGAAAAATTATTATGAATGTTTGAAATTTAAATTTTTACGAAATTGCATAAAATAGTGATTTATCATCAAATGATTTTAAATATTTGTTATAATTCAAAAAGTATAAGTCGCAGAAACTTAAATTTTTACCAGTTGTTAAGATAGGCATTTCCTCTATGTCATATTTTTTTCAAAATATTATATTGATTTTTAAGCCACTCATAGGCATTTAAAAAATTCGAATTTTTACATTTTTTTTTTATAATCGGTGATAAAAAAAATTGACTTTTACAAAATACTTGAAAATTTAATAAAAGGTTCGACACAAATATTTTTTATTGTCATTCAAAAATCATCAAAATCCATAGGCACAATTTTTTTTTATAAGCGTTTGAACAGTGAATATTGACATAAAATTACATGTAAAATATTATATAATATATAAAATTCTAGTTTGAAATTTGCTCTAACTCAAAAAAGAAAAACCGTAACAACTTGAAATGTTCACCAAATCTTTATATTGGTATTCTCTATACATAGTTAAGTTTTCAAAGTATTTTTACATATTTTGACTTATTTATAGATAATTTAAATTTTCGATTTTTGTAAGTTTTTTTTTTTTAAATATCTATAAAATTGTTTTGGCTGTCCGAAAACTCTTGAAAATGTATTAAAGGATTAAATATAAGTTATACTTATCGTAATAAAAAAATATCGAAGATCGTTTACTCAAATTTTTTTTATAAGCCCATAACGTTCAAATTTGTATAAAATGTGTCAAAATCATGCTAATTTGTAAGTTATTTTGTAGATAAAAATTCATAAAATTTATTCCGTTTATACTTGAGGTTCAAAATTTTAACACTGGGTTATCCATAAGTTACTCTTCAAAAAGCTATATAACAATTTCTACCGGACTTGAAGAAAAAATTTTTTTGACCGTTTGAAATTTAAATTTTTACGAAATTGCATACTATTGCATTTCAATTTAAATATAAAATATTATATTATTATATACCCATTTTAGACCAACATATTATTATCATCTCCGTTCAGAATCGTTATTCATATTCAATGATACCTATCATTGCATTCAAATTTAACAAATCCATTGTAATGACCTATCCTATGAACGAGGTGCACTCCACCCCCAACTGTACAGCAGAACGAGATCCATCCGGTTCTTTTTTGTTTTTTTTTTTTGGTAAAATTTCAACTTTGTGCAGCAATGGGCTGGTGGGTGGAATATTTTAAGTTTGTCCCGGTCAACTAAAAAAACAGGCGCGTACCTGTACAAAGTCAGAGAGGTGGTGGCCGCGGTGCTCTCGACCAAGTGGGGACAGATCTCGTAGTAGGCCAGCAGACCTTCCGTCTTGGTGTACGTGCCCTCCTCGCCGGGGCCATCGGCGGTCACGGGCGGTGCGCCGGACTTGCCGCTGTCCTTGTCCATTTTCCACGTGCGGGCGAACGTGGATATTCCCAGGACAAGTTTGCTGCGGTCCGCCTTCAGGGCGATGGCGCGGTTCACTTGCGACTCGATGTTCTGCCATGCCAGCCGGTCGGCATACACGAACTTGAACGGGGCCGCATGGTCGGCAAGCTTGGGCACGCGGTCCGGGGTCCTGAAGTCGTACACCATCAACGTGAAGTGGTCCACGTACTTTTGAAGTCCGGGGAAGTCGAAGTACACTACGGAAATGCATATAATATTTCGTTATTAGCCGTACACGTTCATATATGTATAATAATATATCTATTAAAGTAATAAAAGTATTAAAGTAACTCTAGGGACGTGTGCAGAGTAAGTGGTTTTAGTTCAATCCCCCCCTCCCACCAAAAAAATAATCTAAATTTGTTTTTGGTACCGTTTGTAAAATTAATCATAATCAAATCTAAAATGTACATCCCTTTTCAAAAGGAAATTGCGCTTTTCTTATTTTTATTATTTTTTTTTATATATAAATAAAAGAAAAAAATGAAAATAATGTAGTAATATAAGTTATATTAATAATTCATTCGGAATCATTTCTGAAGTTAGACCTCTAGGTTTTCTTACACAAAATAGCTCTTTTCAAACTATTCTTTAAATTAATTATATTGTTTTTACATTTAAGTAGGATGTATATTATATATATATATATAAATAATATATATAATATATTTAAATCTATAGACTTCATTACTTCAAACATTTTTTTTTCGTTAATTTGATTTAGTCATCTTTAAATCATGGATATTAATGTATTGAATATGTATTTATTTTGAAGAAAATTTGATTAATTTAATATAATTTAGTATTAATTCTAGGTAAATCGTTGAACTTAAAAATAATGGTTCCATTTCATTAAAACATTGAAATATTTTTCTAAGTGAGGTACACATAGTTTTGAATATTTTTTTACGACTTGAATACGTGAGAATAATTTAAAGCGAAGCTATCCGTTGGCCATTTTACTTAAAGAGTATTGAAATTATTTATTTATGTATTTGTTTCTTTTAGACTAAAAATTCAAAATTTGACCCAAATAATGGTTTTCACGGACAAGGATTTTTCTTTTTAATTCATAGCATACTGATTATATTATAACGTGATTATCACGTGGTGATGAATTTAAGCAAATATTTTATAAGATAAGATATCCAATATAATAAATTAGATTATGTATTACGACAACCTTCGCACTGAATCGTTTGGGAATGCGATGATTTGTAATTGATTTCAAGTAGGTATGTATTATTATAAATAATGCGTATAGTAGGTTAGGTTAGGTTATAATTATAATATTCTAAAATCAAAACTAAAGGACGACTTTCTGACTTATTTTGAATGTTAATGATATATAAACTGATGTCACGGTTGACTCTCATATAAAACGTTTTCTTTCATTAACTAGCATTGTAATATGTTGTGTGACTTATACCAATTATTTTATGTAAACTAACGATTTCACCGATTGTAACACATATTGGTACAACGGGTGACGTAGTGATCACTAGCCAAGTACCTATCTGTTAGAATTAATAATTTCCGGATTTATATTTTAATATTTAAGATTTGATGGGTTCAGAGAGCCTATAGCCTATAGATATTATATTCTGTACTTAATTATTCAACGTTATTAATTAGTATTATCACTCCAGACACAGGAAACGGAAATTAGGCATCTATATAGATCTAGGGCAATACATTATAAATTAATTAATAGCATAGTCAATACTGTATATAATATTATAATCTTAAATAAATGTTAAGTCAACGATAATACCTAATTGTATTATACACCTAATCAATCTAATACTTATATCAGTATGCACCAAACTATTTTAACTGATAAACGACGAATCGTTCATTTCATAGAGAACAAAGACTGTTATACTCAACAACAACCGAGTGTATAGTGTTGTAATTTTTAGTTCTTAAAATAATGCAGCGAAACATCTATTGACAAAGACGGAGAATCTTCGTGAATTTTAAAACTATTTACGGGGACTTTACTCTCAGCTATTGATATGCTTGTATTTACTTTTATAGTGTATTCTAGATCTAAAGTTATCTTTCGATAGGATATTTAGAAACATTAATTCTAGAAAGGTTTCCGCTGTCGGGATATATATTGTAAGCACAGATTTAACTTTATTTATATAAATATAACTATAGCATTTCATGTATTATTATATTGGTATGGTTATAACTCTAGTAATGGTTACCGGTAGAGTTGACGTGTGGTAAAACGCTAACCGACAAGTAAGGACAATTGTTGGCGTTTAACACTCCCTTGACTTCACGAACCAGTGCGGTAAACTGTTCCTTGTGCTCGGCTTCCTTGGAGTCTTTGCTAGTAATGCCCACTGTCTTGGCCACTTTGTGGATAAAAGAACCTTTAAAACAATCAAATATGGTAATATTAATAATGTAATATTACGATGCGCTTTAATAAAATCTCGGTTCAAACACAATAGAGTATACTATACATCTGTACGCAATAAGCTTACCCCACGTATGTTTTTCCTTTTTCTCGGTTACAACCGGGAATTGCCAAGCCAAATCTAAGCCGTCGAATCCGTTTTCCTTTACCATATCTGAAATGGTGGACGCGAACTTGGTTCTCGATTTTGGAGTCTCCAGCTATACGCGTCAAATATATTTTTGTTACAGTTGTACAACCAGCGGTTAATTATATATCTAATATACGATACAATATACTGTGTAAAAATGGAACTAGGTACTTACAACGCTAAGATATTTATCAGGATCTTCAATGTCGGCATTTCCGCCGACTGAAAGCAATATGGTAAGGCTGGGATAAGCTTTTTTCAGAGCCGTAATGGACTTAAAGTTTCCTTTTCCACCCTTGACGTCTTTGCTTTCAGGCAGATCCAGCTTGGGATCCAAAGATTTCGCTTTATATTTGTCATCGTCGATACCGGCATAACCGTACACTAAATGTGTACAATAACTTAAGGCGGGTTTTAGCTCTTCGGCGCCCACTTTAACCACATCTGTACAGTAAACACAAACTACTTAGTCAATATATCCACACATACATAATACATATGTTCTTTATTATGTTGAGTTAAACTTTAAATTATAAACATTGGTTTGAAGAACGGAAAGCCAGAAGCTATTTCCTATACTTGTGGTCAAAATTAAAATTGGAGGGATGGAGCCAAAAGAGATAACTACCTACATTTGGTCATTGGGACGTCAAACTGTTTGGCATTAACATAGCCTTCTCCCCAAAAATAAGTTAAAAAGGCGTCAAGATTGAAATTGTTTACCCTGCAATGGAATGATGATGCGATTTTTTAAATCATTCCGTTTGAGAAACGTATCGTATAATATTTAACCGTCAAATGAGAATTAACATTTAGAAACTTAATCGAGTTAATATTTTTACCATAATAATTTAATTTGTACGTAAACAATTATCTAGGTACATATTACCGATAAACTTTTTATGGAATGTATTTAATATTTTATATAATTTGATTCATCCTAAAAGTTTAAAATATTTAAAATAATAAAATACGAATGAATATATTTATATAGTTATCTACCTAGCGATGTGTGTATTTATAAGAACGCAATACTTAGTAAAACATGTACACAGTAATATTATATCAACGAATAATGCATAACGATAACGAATGACCACAAACAATAGGTAATAATTAAATTATTTAAATATAAGCAAACATTATTGCAATCAAAGAATTGTAATAATACTTTTTTTTATAAATATTTGGTTATATTATCAAATATTAATAATTAAATGCAAAATAACCCACGCCCCTCCAAAGAAATTTGTTGTTTTAAATTAACGGTACATATACGTTTACAAGCGTTTTTAGGTACCTAAACATTATAAAAATTATTTTCACGTTGGGTAAATGCTTAAAATAATAATAATACTATTTAATTAATACAACTTATTATCAAATACATGAATTTGGTTTAAACTTTTCAAGTTGTATTACATTATCGGTCCATTAATAAATCAAGTCAGTTTATCAAGTTTTCGAAAGATTAGTTAAAATAACTGATTATCAGCAATCCAGTAAAATGAATTCATATTCTTAAAAATGTATTAAAATTATGAGCAGTTAAATTGATTTTAGTTTGATCATGAATAAAAATAAAAAATACCTAATAAATATCAATATTCTTTAAATTTACTTTAAATTAATTTACATCTCAATATAGTAACTGTTATTATATAGGTATACCTATTAAATATACTACAGATGTTACGATGCCAGATTTCAACTATTCTCTTTATATGCTATAATTTTGCATGTTGGACTAATAGTAAAACATACTTACATAACTATTTAGCTAGAATTAAAACAATTAACAATGCAGTATTTCTTTTTTTTTAATTAACGATTGGTTTTATAAATTAAATGAAACTCATAGGCATGGAACCTAAATAAGGGCAATAAATCAAATAATTTCAAAATATTAGTTGTTACATAAGAAAATATTTGTAAAATAAATCAAAAGACTCAACATGTTAACCATTGTTTGGGATTCGGATGTTTTATAAAATGATTTACGCAATAATATTATACGTAGCCCGGTAACTCATTTAACAATTTGATTACCTACCTTTTCTCCAGAGAGCTTTGCCGTCGTAGTAGCACACAGTTTTAAAAGCTTGTGACACATTTACAACGGTCAAAAGGCCATAAAGTGCGACCGCACCAATAAATTGTACGCCAAACATGGTCGTATTAGAGGTACTACCAAAAACAAATTCAAACTGACGACCGGTTCGGTTCAGACTCCGCCTAAAGTCCAGTTTGTGTTTATTGTGTGTAATGAATTTATTATTATCATCACCACTTCTACTCGCTCGTATTCGTTGTATTGCCACAGGCCAAGGTCAAAGTTTAACTAGTTTTTCTTCTCTGTTATTCGATTGATGTATTCCATTACCGTACATATCGTATAGGTACTAACATTTTATAGATGTATACATAATATTAATTTTATACACATATTATTATATACATGAAATATACTATACATACGCACACCACGTCTACAAACCGTATATCAAATCTGATAAGCAAGGTTGAAAAAATAATAACCAAACAAAAGGATTTACACAGAAGTTTTACTATCTCAAACAAACATGTAAATTTAAACAGACTTGTTTATCGGCAATACCTACTCGGTTACAGCGACCTGTGACCTTTGGTATTATATTTTAATATTTATATACCAAGTACCTACCTAAAAATATTATCCATAAATATCATGTCTAGGTACATTCATTATATAATTCTGAATAAATTATAATTCATTGCAACAACAGGGTACCTATTAGAACTATAAATATTATACTTAGATATAGTGTTCAAATGTTGGATAATCCAATCAATAACAAAATTAAAATGATTTTCAACTAAACAAATTAAAATTCTTAAGGAATATCATATTGAATAATTTAATTATTTTTAAATCAAAAATAAATAAATTATTGCTAACATTCTAAATTACCTATTTAAAAAATACGTAAATAAGACCGAATGATTTCTTCAAATTAAAATATAACGCTTATACGCTATTACATATAGGTACACATTAAAATAGGTACATAATTTATTTTTGAATTGGTCCACCAATACATTTTTCAGATTAAAAATCTTTACTTGTTTAAATAATATCCATGTTATATTTTATGTAAACCACAAATATTAAAAAGGTTTTAAATACAGTCATCAGAAGTTTTTTCTAAGAACTGAATATTTTAGTGCTAAAAACATATGTTTTTTACACTTTAGGGTTTATTAAATAATTACAGTAAGTATTTATTGACCATAATCATTGAGCAGTCACAATCAGTCTAGTCCAAATCAAATTCCATTCTACATATCTCAATCGTATCATATTATTTTTTTATCATCAAGTGAAGAATATTTCTATACGTCTACTTAAATTCAAAAGTAAAAATTATGGCTACTAGCATCGATATAACTGCCTTTGGTTTTAAACCATATCATTGAACATAGGTACCTATGGAAGAAAGTTGTAGGAATCAAACGTTTTATTCAAATAATCAGTGCTAGGTGCTACACACAGTGACTTGAAAAAGTGGTCGACCTTATCAGAAATATTAAAATTAAAAAATTAGGTCAATGGATATTCATTTAATACTATGATTTATAATACATATACATTTAAAGGTATATTATATATTATAATTTCATCTTATTTGATTTGTAAATTGTACTGATTGATTGTTTTAGTTTTTAGGTACGTCATATTATAAAATGTTTAGATATAAAATATTTACATAATATATACTAGTAATTTCGGTAGCTAATTCAAGATTTTGATCTTTACCATATATACGTCATACGTAGTTATGCAACTTTGAAAGTAAAGTAAAGATAATATAATTTTAACTTCGAGTCATGATCGATAAAGAAAATATTAAAAGCATAAATAAAACAATTGGCCAGAATTATTTCTAGCTTTACAATTGTTCTTACAGCATGTATGTTATCTATACCTACGTCGGATTCGTTAAATCAGCAACATGCGTGATTGGAGTTTTATAAATTTTAGACAAACTTTTTTCTACTGAATGCATGAATTCGATACATATAGACCACCAGTGCAACTAGGATTTATAGGGCACTGATGCAAGAAAAAGTTATGCCACCATTTCCTCCTTCACTGTAATATAACACCAACAACTTTAGAGGTACAAACAAAGTGAAACATCAAACAAAACAAATTTATGTATAATCTAAGATACCACGTAGATTTTAACAATGGTTAAGTTTGAAATAAAATGTTACGAAGTACCATGTTTTTTCTTGATAGTTAGTATTTGTATATTTTAATATTTAATCCAAACATAAATATTACTATAGTTCAAAATGGTTCAGAACTTAATAAACGGTATTTTAATTGGTCAAAGACGGTTCTAAATTAGTTCTGAACTAGTTCGATCACTTGTTGGATCAAACCTTGCAAACCTAATGTTTTCTATTTTCAGTGATCAAAAACCTTTAATAATTGTGTGCCTCTAAGTATAGACCTATTGTTTCGGCACTGTGAACCACAGTTAGTTAAATAATCGTTTTCTATAACCTATACAGAAATAATAATACTTAATATCATTGTTTATATTAGCATTCGTTATGAAAGTTTAATGTTTAGCAGTTAGATAAATAATAATATAGAAAATAATGTATTTGAGAGCACTAACATTTTGTTTCAACTTAGTAAAACTTAAAATTGCTGCTGATTATTGTTTATGATTCATAAATTATGGCTATTACCTGTAAACAACAAGCACACTTTTAATTAAACTACTATTGTTTTTGATTAGGTATCTATAGCCAATACCCATTGAAACTTTTGTTGCATAAAATTTCGTTAAAATAAATGGGTCATAATTAGCGTAGGTAACCCATCTATATACGGCTGTCAGGCTGTACAGTGTACATACTTTCGGTTCCTACTAAATGTGATTTTTGATTACCTGTTGATTACTTATGATTGTCATTGAAATATAAACAAACCTAAAGAAATACGAATATCATATAATTTCTGGTTTACGTTGAAGTCGTAGATGTACGATGTCAGGGAACAGGGAGATTTTGTACTTATATGTTCACGTAGATATGTTTATTATTGTTTATAGTTAATTATATATATTAAATATGATAGAAAATTCACGTATAGTAGAAAAAATTAAATAAATATGTAGTAAAGTAAATACCTGATAGTTGGCACATAGGCATGTATTCATACCTACTATGAATTAGTATGCCACGAAATAACAAATAGCACTTGGAAATATGTTCTTATTTTCGTATCTTTGTTGTTGTCTTTTGTTTCATTTGTATCCTTTATTTTGTAAAGGGTTTTTATCCGTTAATAATTCAATAAATAAATAAATAACATAGATTAATTCTAAACCATGTATAAATGTCCTTTATTTATTTATTTAATCTCTAAGATTTTCCCCACTGAATAAATAGTGCAATCTCGAGGTCCTTATACACTTTTATAATGGGTTAAAACACGTTTCTGTGGGTCAATAAATATCTACTCATAGTTATATTAAAATACAATATTTAATGAAAAATTACTAAAAACATAGTATATTGTATTACGATATGTACCTATGCATCCCTTTGTTGAAATCGATCGATTATTATTAATCGAACAATTATTAGATTTTCTTATTACCAGTAAAATTGAAGTAGGTACAACATAAATATAAAGCAATGGTTACTAGTTAGGCACCTACAAATTATAATGCTACAATTAAAAAATCACAGAAAATGTTCAATGCAAGTGTGTAAAGTAATTTATAAATTGGATTGGAAGAATACTACAGAATGTATAATACAAGAGGATCAGGATTTAGGGGCATACCTGAGAATTTTATTTTGTTTAGTGGTAAGAGTTTCGGAAGAATAATTGTTTATGACTCAAACAAACAGCAGTATTGTTATAATTATTTACTACAGATCAATACATTATAGATTTGTTGGTAACATTCAGTTGAAACAAACTTAAATGTCAAAAATAAAAGGGAAGACACGAAAAAAAATGTTCATATAGGTTAGGTATCTACCTACTTAAGATAAAAATAGATAGGTCACTTTATTTACTTATTTACCATTATGTAATCAGAATATTAACAAAGTATTATAAATTAATTTAAAATATAAAATATAATGAAAATAAAAAAGATTAAGAAAAAAATGTGTTACCTAGGTACTACCTAATTATTATTGCATGGTTATTAGTTGTTTTATACTAGGTACTTTATAAAAGACTAATTATGATTCATAACTAATATTAATATTTATTTAGAAAGTAAATTTATCGTAACGTTACTTGTGTTGCAAATAATAATTGAATAGTTATAAGTTTATAACCTATAGGTAAGAGTAGTATGAAAGAGCAGACACTTAAGCGAAATAAGCAACGGGCGATCAAACCATCGAAACCATTTTTTTTCTCCATAGGCGACCTTAAAAGAGAAATAAGAATTGGCATCTAGTGAGGGACAACAAATTAATATAAAACATACCACGAACAGATGGATTAACCCACTACATCTAACCCGAAAAAAGGATGTAATACTGACGCGAATCAGAATAGGATACACTTGGCATACTCACAAACACCTCATGTAGAAAAAAAACTCCGAACCTTGCACCATTTGCGGATCTGAAATCTCCATCAAATACCTACTTCTAGATTCTAGAATGTCGTCAATTTGATGAAGGATAAAAAAAAAACATCCCACATAGCCTCTCCGAATGCCCCAACAACGAACCTCTGAACATTTACAGCATACTATAATTTATTAAAGATCTTAATTAATACAAAACTATATAATAATCAGTACCAAATAAGTAAAAGTAACTATCATTATTATTATGAGTAATTATATACCTAGTACATATCCACAATATTTACTTTTCACTTGTTATTTCAACCATTTTTTTTCTCGACCACAATACTTGTAAATCATTTTTTGATGTTATAAAAACATAATAATACATTAATACTTGTGTATGGCCAATAACCTATAATGTTAAGGTCTTTATTTATAATACTAAAAAAAAGCGTATACATTACTCAAAATCATTATTTTTAATACGTAACAGAAACCCCTCGTTGTGAATTGAAAACTTAGAGAACCGTACATTGCACATATGATTTAGAAACCATAAACTGATGTCAAATGATTTTTACATTCTGAACGGAGTGATAAATGTTTCTATTTTGCAATGATGTGGGGTTTTTTTTGATTTTTTTTTTTTTGTGTTAGACTATACCTTTTAGGGCAGTAAAAATACTTTGATTTCCTTATACAGCAACTTTTCTGAAAAGAAATCAAATCTAGTTGGTATATGGGCGCGTCAAAAACTGTAAATTATCAGTAGATTTCAAAAGAACCAGGAAAACCTCTAAAAAAAACGGGCGTTTTAACATCGAACCACTTTTTGTCAAACATTTTTTTTTATTTATCTCAAAAACGAAAAACCACAAATACTTGACATTTTCACCAAATGTTTATATTAGCAATGTCTATATACACAGTTAAAATTTTCGATTTTTCTTTTGAAATATGGATAAAAAATTTGGAGGTCCAAAAAATCTTAAAAATTTAATATAAGGTTTACTATATTTTCTACACCAGTGGTCTCCAACCTACTCCGTCAAACTTTTCTAATTGGCGCGCTAAGCTAACTGATACTTTATAAATACTATAAAAATGTTTAAATTAATAATTTCCTATTTAAAAAATAATATATTAAATTTTAAATACCTAATTGATTATATTTGTTTCTTCATATGTTGTTCTTATCAACTATATAATTATACAATATAAAATAATAAAAATGGTCAGAAAATTATTTTTGTCCATCTTCAATTAAATTTTCTATACATGTATCTCTAAGAAATATTGGCACTCAATTCCTTAGCAAATCATTTCCGTCCGGAATAATTTTTTTGTATAAAATGATACCTATCGGCTATCATTGTTTTCAAATTAAATACATCCATTATAATAATTATCTGAATTAATTTAACCTACACTATGATCGAGGTCCACTCCATCCCTACTATACAGCAGAGTGATTTCTCAGTTTTTATTTTTTTTTAACTAATCGGTACTTATACAGTTGTCATGGAAGTGTAAAAATTAATGGGTATTCATATTATGTTTATTTAAATTTCTATAAAAATAACAAAAAAATAAAAATAAATATTCCATAATTTTTAGAAAAAAATGTACATTATATCTAAATAATTCGGAAGAACCACATCATTTTATAAAATATATGCTATGAACTTAAAAAATAATACATATAATGAGATGCAAATATGCAATTATTAGTAATAATTTATTACAATTGATTCAAAATTAGTAATACATATTACATATACACATTTACAAATTACGTACAACAATTTAGTGAAGATTAAATTAATCTCATATAAAATTGAATTGAATTGAAAATCCAATATTTTTAGTAAGTGCAAGGTAAACAAAAAACAAGAATGTAAAAAGTTTCAACAATAACACAATGGACAAAATACATAAATACAAGATTGAGTATATATCCTATGAATAATTATAAATACTAGTTCATATTTATAGTTTAGTATTAAGAAAATGAATTACTATCACATAATTTTGAATTAAAAACTAATCAAAATATTTTTAAATTCACATTATTTTGCTTTTCATATAAAAATAAGATTTAATGTATAAAAAATAAAAACCCATTTTAAATATTTTGTACAAAAAACATAAATATTTATTACACAATTTCAACATAAATACATACATAATTATTTTCAATTTGGTAATCAGTAACTAAATAGTAACTTACAATTTTATTTTGTAATTAAATCTTTAGAAAATATAGATTTCAATAAAAGAAATACAGGCAATTATTAAAAATCTTGTAATTGTACAAATAACATTTTAAAACCATTAACAATATGTATTGACTATTTACTTATTTTAGTTACATAATAGTTAGTCTATCATTAATTTTAATAAATAGTATTGCTTCTGCTATTATTGTCACTTATTATAATAACAATTGTAATACTTCAATATTAAAAATAAAATTCGAACAAAATATTTTATAATCTAATAAGTACATATAAACATGGTAACAATAGGTCATAAAACAAATATAGTTTTTACGAGCCCAAATTTTAATATCATTGTATTAGTCTTTAATTCTTTTAAATATTATAAAACAAATATAGTTGATACAAGCCCAACTTTTAAGATCATTATATTAGTCTTTAGTTCTTTTAAATATCATAAATTTTTTTATTATCTAAGTTATTGTTAGTTTTCTAATATTATTTAGTTTTAAAATTTTAATAATATTGAAACCCAAGAAGCTAAAGTAAACATTTCAATTTTTAAAACATGAGCAATATATTAATGAAACTTAAATAATAATTATATTTTGTAACTAATACTTATATAGGGAACATTTTATTTTGTTTCTTTAACAATAGTGACCTTGTTCAATAAGTCAATTTTAAACTATGTTAATAGTATTTGTACTGTATGATCAAACTAGTAGTAAAAAATAATTATAGTTTGTATAAAAAGAGAGGATACAAGATGAGCACTAATGAAAATGCGTATCCTATGAAGTACTTTCATTAAATTGAACTTTTGGTCCCTAATATTATATAATTATCCTTATTTATAGTTATTAAACAATGAAATAACACTATTCAGCTATTTATAATTATAACCAATGATTATTCTCATTCTTTATCAAAATCAAAATCCAAAGTTATTGAAAAAACATATTTCATAATAACAGTCATGGTATAACCACATCTTTATGCACAACATAACATTATGGGTTCATAAAGAGCAAAATAAATAAAAAATAAAAATAAATAATTAGTATACAACATATTAATAAAAATATAAAACAATATTCCATGGTTATTTAATGAAAACAAATGTACTAGGTTCATAAAACTGAATACCTAACTATAATTAAAATGCTAATCATTAAAAATAATTATTTTTTTATCTAAATGAGCAAAGTTTTACTCATTGATCTAATTAGTCTGATAATACATTGAATTATTCATTTTCAATAGGTTGCTAGTAAAAATTAATTATTATTAATATACAAATAATAATTACATTTTCAGTTTTTTAGAAGTTAATGGATAAATCACATTGTCAAAAAAGTATCAATGGAATCAGTGGCATATATAGAAATGAGTTAGGAAAGGGTTGTATAAATAAAAAATTATTAAATTAACATTATTTGCACATGTATATTAACAACCAAACATTTGGGGGAGAGGTCCTACACCACTCAATGGAATTTGTAAAATGAACTAATGGTAGGGGGCACAATAAAATATATACTATAATATATAATATATTAATGGCAGGTTTGGTACAACAGTTTATTACTATGGTAAAATATTATGAAATAACATTTATATAAGGCATAATACAACAATACCAATAGAAGGTTAAATTAAAAAACAAAATATTGTACTATTTTAATGTAGACTTATTGTGAGTAATGACTCAATATAAACTCAACATGATACAACTTAGTAGGTATTTCTGTAATTGGTACATAATATGAATTCAATGACTTAGTATCATAGAAATCAGATGATATATATTTAATAAGTAATAATGAAATTAAAAATAAAAGATATTTTATCCATGACATTATCTTAAACCTAGCACAAAATTTGATTATTTTAATGTTTTCAATAATTGTTTTACTTTTTATTGTTTTTGAACCATTACTGGTAAAAGTACCCAAACACAAATTAAAAATAAATAAAAAATGAATCAAAAATATAACACAGAAAAGTTATTTCATATATAGCACTAATCTTTAACTGCATAATGTATTTTTAATTAGCCTGAATTATTTTATCAGGATGTATGGATTATTGCTCAATAAAGTGATGATAGCAATTATCATTAGTAACACTTTTATTTAATGGTTAAAACCATTTATTCTTAAATAAATTAAACAGTCTATTATTTAATATTTAATATTTTGGAAATTAATCAATATACTTAACAAATATTTACTAGGTACAGGCTAAGATTAAACTCATAAAGTTGATGGTTAAGTAAATAAAACTTTAACAGTTAAAATTAAATAGTTTTACAGTAATAAGAACATTTATTAATCAAATTATAAATTTTTTTTTAAAATAATTTCATAAATTAAAAGGAAAAGCAAAAAAACAAATCAAGTAGCATTGATGATGATTACCATATTGTATTCTGTCACAAAGCCTATATTACTATGCATTTTTAGAATTATAATGATTTATGAATAATTCAGAAGGAAAAATATTGCCAAATAAGCAAAAGTTATTAGTTACATTTATAAGGACACTACTGTAGTGCAAATAACTAAGCCAGATCTTAAATTTTGTTGTTCAGCATTTCAAGAATTTATTACCTAAATATTTAAAAATATATTAAAATCCCATGTACATAAAATAAAATATAATATGTATACATAACTATGTAAGTCTGCATCAGATAAATTTTAATAGATGTTAACTGTAATATACTACTTTCTTATTTCTTTTTTTTTTTAAATAAACTGTATTGCTAATAACGGTAATTTTATAAATTAGAAATAGATAATAATATTAGAATAATATAATATATTATCAGTACATAGGAACCATTAAGATATCATGTCATACAATTGTCATTTGAAAATATTTTACTGTCAGAACTAATTGAAATAAATTACCATCAATTAGTAAAATGTTCCCCACCAAAAATTCAATAGTATTGCTTAATTACAGACTAATTCTTCATATTTTTCCTGTACTATGAATTTTTATTAATGTTTTCTTTTTCCGTGTAATCTGAAATCTACAATCATTTCATTAGTTTATTTAATATTCATAACATATTCAAAAAATCCAAAGGTGTCAAATGCAACTTGTTATGGGTATCTCATTTTTGTTGTTTATAATTAATTTTTTAAGTCATTTAATACATGATATACTGTTACCAATAATTATTTACTATAATAAAAGTTACAATTACATTTTAATTTGTGTGTATTTTGTTTTAATTGTTGATCATCTTTTAATTACAGTTTTAAAAATAAAAAATAAATATACTATCTACTATAAAAGTATATTATTTTTGGCAGGTAACATATATACCAATTAGGTTTTTCTAGCATATAAAATATATACCTGCACTCTGTAGTATCAATGAATATTAAAACATGCTATTATGATATTGTATTACTTATTTATCAATAGAACTACCAATAGTTTAAAATGTATAATATTTTTTTCATAGTATTAATATATGTACATTAATGAATGATATATTAATGTATTATATTAGTGTATTTACATAAATTGTAAATAATTTACTTATTACAAATTTATCTGATGCAAACTAAAATCATATATCATGTAAATATATAAATTACATAAATATTAAATTCCTTAAAATAATTAATACATGCTCACAATAAACTTGTTTTTAAATGGGAAAAATATTGCCAATCTTGTGTTTAATAATATGTCAATTAAAATTTTATACATAAAACAATAGGTTATTTATTTGTTGACTAAGCTTATGAGTTATGACATTTAACAATAACACAGCGAGTATTTTTTCTATTTTCAAATACATAAAATTAAATATTATATTAAGCTGATAATAATACATGTAATTTAAAATACATAACAAACCAAACACTTTAATGAATAACAGTCATAATGTAAAAATGTTGTTTATTGAAGACTATATATTATATACATATGTTTAACACAAATTACTGAATAAGTTTGAATTAACATTTAACAAGTTGATTAGAATATTGCATTTAAGTATTTATTTCACGAATAAATAAATATTGAATCTAACTAAATGGAATATACAACCTTGGTTAAAATATTAGTTTATTTTGGCGGTCTAAAAACAAACTAATGACAAATGAGATTCCAACACAATTAAATTGCTAGGTATGTCAAATAATATGCGTAGCATATTATGACTAAAATATATACGAAAAAAATATTTTTATAGTCTTTAATAAATGTTCAATTTTAGTTCATAATAATCAACTTAAATTAATAGTATACAAATACAATGAAACAAAAATGTTTAAAAAGCACATTATACAGCTTTCAGAAGTAAATAACAGAATTTCTATGGATCATTAAATTACAAAAATATACATTTTATCAGCTCAGTCTCAAGTCTAACTTAAAACAATTCACTTACCAAGGTGCATTCTTCGGTCCAAAATGGGGCCCCTGATTCCATCTACCAGTAGGTCTAGATTGGAGATTGAAATTTCTAGAGCCTCTTGGCCAGTTATTATTTCCTCTTTTCCATTTTGGTCTAAATTCTGTATTGATTTGGTTTCTTTGATCATTTTGAGTCCAAGGAACAGGAGGAGGAGGAGGAGGAGGAGGAGGAGGATGATTATGAACTAAGTTTAAATTAGGCCTACTCTGTTCATGTTCCCACTGATTGGGTTGTTTCCATTGTTCAGGTTGTTCTGTATTCCATTGAATTTCATTACTCCACTGTTGAGATGATTGTTCCCACTGATTTGTACCATCTGACATATTTTGCTGCTCAAAATCAAAAGGCATTGGTGGCGGAAGAGGTGGAGGTAAAAGAACAGAATGCTTTAGATCCTGGTTTAATTTTGGTTTATCTTCATCGTCACTCAGTTCCATATCAACACTTTCCACATTATCCTTCTGTGGTTTACTAACGGCTTCCATAAGAAAAGCTGGTGGTGAAGGTGGCATAGGAATAACAGGAAATGATCGGTAGTCAATGTCTATGGAAACTGTAGATGAATTCATATGGGGTGAGTGTGTCAAACTAATTAAGTTTCTATGATCTATATCAGATGTTTTAGGTATTATTGTTTGACCAACAACTCTTTCATCTCTATCTTGCATTTTTGAAGCTAAAATACAGTGATCTATGACATCAGATTTACTAATAACTGCTGCATCTTGATAAGAGATTTTTTCATGAAACGGAGGTGATGCTGGGGTATCATTAATTGACCAACTGTTATCATGCATTGTTCCATCCCAAGCTGCAAATGCAGTAATTATTTATAACTATGTCTCATCATACATCAATCCATGATCAAATAATTTTTAATGATTATCTTAAGATTAACAATAACAAAAAATAATATTTTACTGAATAATGAAATACCTGTTTGCTCAACATGGTCCACAGGCATTGTATTTTCATTCATAATAAGAGATGATGAATTAGTAGGAGACACAATATTAGAGAATTCTGAAGTTATATATTGTTGACTAGAAGACATTGGAGTAGGGATATATGCTTCATAACTATTTGTAGGATATGCAGAAGTTTTATTGCTTGAATTAATCACCTATAATATAAAAATAACTTTTAAAATATCATTGATATAATGAGACAAATAAAATTAAAATTATCCTTACTTCATTGTTATATGATGAATTTGTTTGATTAGAAAATGCTGAATATGCTAATGTCTCATCGAGAGGTGGAGATGGAGCTTCATAAGGAAACTGGTTGGTCAATGCCTGTTCATCTTGAATTTCCACTGCTGGAAAACTCACAGAAGCTGGATCATACAGTTCTGAATAATGGTTAAATATTAAAAATAAAAATCTTGCTTAAAAAAATAAATTGCCCTTACCTTGAACAATATTGTAAGATTCAGTAGTAATATAGGGTTTAATATTAGAGACAAATGTAGTTGGTACATATACATTAGAATCGTTGTAGGTATTTTCCATTGAAGAATTTATCATATAATTACTAGTATTTGATACATTGTCTAATTTTGTATTTTGTATCTCTTCAGCAGATACTGAGGATGTTGAAGGTGATGGCGCATTAATATCAGGTGAAGGCAATGGACTATCAGTTGGCATTGATACTACCATTGATTCCAATTTATTCAATAGAAGTTTAACTCGTTTTGTGTAATTAAAATATGCCTAAGATATTCATTTAAATTAGTAAATTGAAAAATTTCAAAAAGCATATAATATAATATGTATGTATAATTCATACTTGTGCAACAGTAGTAACTTCTTCATTTTGTTCATCATAATAAGATGTAGCTACTTCCAAAGCATCTATTAATTGAGCACGATCAACAGTTTCTCTTTTAAGACATTTAATGTAACCTTCAATATTAGAAATTCCATCATTTAATTCATTAAGAAATTCATGACTTCTTGTTCGATCTGAAAAAAAACATATTCATACGATTTATAAAATTATTATAATGGTCATTAAAATCAAAACCTATTAATATAATGAATTAAATATCATGTTATTTAATAATTATTTGAAATCTGAATGAAAATTTTTCTAACAATTAAAAATTACTAGTAATTAATTATTATCAATATTATATTTAAATAAAAATATTAGACTATCTCTGTAATAAAGTAAGCTGAAGGTAAAATATTTAAACTTAATAATATTACCTTTCAACATATTTTGTATGGCTTCATTATTAGTTAATGGCAAATTAGCTTCTCTTAACGTCTTCATCTTTAAATCAGTTAATTGTTCCAATTTTACACAAGAACGTATTTTGAGAGATAATGCATGTATCTAAAAAATTTTTTTACGTGAATGTCAACAATTTAGATAATCTAAACTATATTTTTATTGATATTTTAAAATTATATACCTATCTTAAATGTGGATGTATTTTTATTTATTAGCTTATTAGCTTTTAGTAATACTATTAGAGCTATTCAATTATATAATATACAACATAATTAATTTAGAATATTAAACAGGATAAATAAAAAAAAATTGCTATTATCTTAAAAATTAGATGGTAAGATCAGCCTTCGGGATAAAATTAATAATTAAATTGACAACATACTCAGAATTGTATTTTCAGTTTATTGTTATCAAATGTTATATATGTTACTATACAAAAAAAAAAAAAAAATGTAATGCAATAGTATGCAATTTCATAAAAATTAAAATTTCAAACTGTCATAAAATTTTTTCCTTTAAGTCCGGTAGAAATTTTTTTTATAGATTTTTGAAGAGTACCTTATGGATAACCTAGTGTTAAAATTTTGAACCTAAAGTATAAACAGGATAAATTTTATGAATTTTTATCTACAAAATAACTTGCAAATTCGCATGATTTTGACACATTTTATACAAATTTGAACGTTATGGGCTTATAAAAAAATTTGAGTAAGCAATCTTCGATATTTTTTAGCTGCAATAAGTATAACTTATAATAAACATTGTATTAAATTTTCAAAAGTTTTCGGACAGCCAAATAAATTTTATACATATTTCAAAAAAAAAAAAAAACTTACAAAAATCGAAAATTTAAATTATCTATAATTAAGTCAAAATACTTGGAAAACTTTGACCATGTATAAAAAAGCCAATATAAAGATTTGATGAAAATTTCAAGTGTGCAATCTTTCATTTTTGAGTTAAAGCATTTAAAAAAAATGTATTTTTTCAAAACGTGAATAAAAAGGAGAAATTTTTTTTATCGTTTTTTCAACACTTTTAAAAAGTATTGAAAAAGTTGCATTTTCGACTCATCCAAGTACCATCTACATTCACTTTCCTTTCAGAAAAGTTGCTGTTTAAGAAAATTGAAGCATTTTTACTGCCAAAAAAGGTGTCGTCAGACACAAAAAAAAAAAAAAATAATAATAATAAAAAAAAAACATCATTGTAAAATCAATAGATTCCATCACTCCGTTCAAAATCTAAAATGTTCAAATATTTTCAATAATTTATAATTATTAAAAAGCAAAAAATATTAAATTAGTATAAGTATCATACAATAGTACAAAATAGTTTCATTGTAATAAAGGGAATTGCAAGCCAAGACATGCGCAACACAAGAATAAATTTAGACGTTTTCTATTTAAAATGTAACAATCAATCAATTAATGTAATAAGAATTTATTACTTTAATTTAAAAACAGATTTAAATTCGTCGTTAGGTCTAATTTAGATCGCTTTTTCCATATTTTATCATATTCAGTCACGTAATTAAAATATTTTTATATTTAATAGCGGTTATAATTATTAGTTACTAACTATAATTTAAAAATAAAATAATTAACTCATTTTTTGAATTTTTGAATTAGTCAACAAGTAAATTCAATAATATTATATCATAAGATTCAGGATTTATTTTTAAAGATACCACCAATTTCAAATAACAATACATTTTTCAATTTATTTTTAGAATCAAGGCACTGTTTGTTATACTACAAATTGTTGTAATAGTTTACATTAGTTAAGATTCATTTGAAAAATATTCTTACTTGAAACTCTTGCACAGGATCTGCTAATTTTAATTTCTGAATTGGTGTTGTTAATAGACCAGTCAAATCAACAAGGTAACTATCATCATATACACCACGCTCTCCCCAAATTTTAATAATTCTAGAAACTTTAGGTTGTATTTTTTCTTCCCTTAATAGAAAAAAAATAAACATATAAATGCTATTAATACCTACAATAATTATTCTGTTTTAATACATTATTACAGTAATTTATATAATAAATAATATATAACATTTGCATATTTCAATATATTCATATATTGGTTTTGCTCAAATGTTGTAAAAGTTAAATGCAATACACCTTCTTATTGCTACACCAATTAGTACTATAAACTTAACTTACCTGACATAAGGTATGGCCTTTTGAATAGCAGTTGCCCATCCATCAACAAACTTGTAATTTTTTTTCTTACTATATTGTATGACATCATTAGCCAAATAAAACAAAGTTAAACGTTTCTCAATCTTCACCTTCCTTATGGCTTTTAACCAAATGGAAATGATGTTCTTATAGTTTGTATGTCGTTTCAAGCACCAGGCGGACAAGGACTGAATAGCATCCTGAGTATCTTTTAGAAGCATTAACTTCTTTTCAAATTCCTGGTCCGAGTATTCGATCATTTTTAAATCTGTCAAACAAGCATCAACAATAATGTAATGATCGATAAACAATAAAATGTGGATGAATGTGGCAAGAAAACAAAAGGAGGACTCTTAATACCATTTTGAACTCTATACAATTATTAAATAGTTATATGTACATTTATTATATACCTAATACCTACCATAAAGTATAATTATTATTTAATATGAGTAAGTTATTGTTAGTAAAACACAGAATCACAAGTTGCGGTTGACCCAGGACAAGACATAATAATTGATTCTGATCAAACAATTGAGTGTTGTAGAAAAATTATCGGAAAAATAGGATGCTTTTAAAAGCGCTAATAGAGGTAGGAAGACGGTGTTCCTGACTTTAAGCGCAGAGCGATGATGGAGACTGAAAAGAAAATTGTCAACACGCAGCAGCCGAGCATAGGAAAGATTCAAACACAGAAATAAAAACCAACAAACAACTTACCTTTTTACTGTAGGTAGTGATCGGTTTGAGAGACCTGTAATGACAGCGATACTGCGGTAGTGAAACGGTCGTAGCACGCATTCGAGGCGGTCGCGAAGCGATGACGGCTGAATGCCGCGAAAGTTATTCCAACAGAAAACGCCAATGCACCTAGCGCGAGATTACACGAAATGTTTGAACAACGCCGAGTTCTCGAGTCGTGTCTCGTACCTAGTCGTTGAGATTTGTAAAACCCGCGTGGCGCGTACACGGTTTTTTATTTTCTCACACCAATTATCAATGTTCGAGACGTTCGAGTAGCCAGTAGCACAGTTTTCACTGTTTTCAGAGTTGTCAGTGTTTTCAGCGGCACGCGCGGTACGGTGTCAGGTGTATCAGTAGTTTAGTATTCAGTGCGATGCGCAATGCATAGGTACTCGGTTGGGAACGGAACGAGATAAGTTTAATCAATTCCCGTGGAAAGAGCCGCGGTGCTTATAACCACATACCAATGTTGGTCTATATGTATAACAGCTGATGTACCGTGTTCCCGCCATTCGAGCACGCCGCACGCGTCGGCCCCCGCGGATATGGCGGCAACGTTGCGGTAATTCGAAAATCACGAACTCCGTAGACCGTAAGTGATGTACTTTTCCGAAAATATCAAAGATAAGTAATCACATACCCGACACAATAGCCACGGCTTCGGTGCAAAAGTAGGCCGAACACTTAAAAGTGATGAGTATGAAAGGGTTAGAAAAATCGTTTTAATTATTTCGCGTGAGGATGCACGGCCGGCGCAGCGGCGCATTGCTGCGCTCAGATCGGTACATTTTTCAATAAATAGCCGGTCTGTCAATTAAAATACTTAATGAAATATTTTCGTGATTCCAACTTGCCGGCAAAGTTTTTAGTTGCGGCAGTAGAGCTTTTTGTAGTTAATCAAATATTATTATCAGATACTGTACAAGTACAATCATACAAAATGGTATTGGTACCACGGCTATAGATACAATGGTTGCGCGACGGCATATAGCGTGTTGTAGAAAAAACGGCGTCAAATGTTCTTATCAAAAACCTCTAGCTTACTAGCTTTTTTAGCGGAATTTGTGAATTTCGACGTGGTTGTCATATTATTTTTTTAAATCCCAGGTTTTTTCAGATAAAATTGATGTATAAATTGTTAATTTTATATAGGTGTATAATAATAGTTGTTTTATCAAATACAAAATATTAATAATTATATATCTATTAAGTAGTAACTATTATTACTAATCACAAAATCAATAACTATGAAATCTCAGTGTCCTGCTATAAGTCATATTATGTAATATATGTACATTATATTTTTGTATAATATATAATTACTACAAATTACCTATCTATACTCAAAGCCTGCCGGCAACTGGCGAGTGACGTACACGGAGTCACGGACACACGATAGATTACAAGTTACGCTGAAAGCGCTAGCAGTCAAGAGGTTTTTGATAAGAATATTGCAGGGTTCAATAATGTTCATCATCGTACAACCATTCATATCTATAGCCGTGATAGGTATCAGAGTAGGTACCTATTAGATTATTTGTGTTATCATCGGTGATTTTACTACAAGGGGGACTACTTGTAATTAATTTCATTGTTCCTATACTAAAAAATGTATACATAATACATTTTTCCGAGTTTGACCAACAAGGGAATTATTCATCAATTTTCAAATTTTATTTCAATTAAATATATGTTTTTAACACGTACATTTCACTGCCCCCCTTTTAAAATTTGGGGTTTTCAACTCATGGATAATTTGTTTACTATTTATTACTTATTATATAGAGGGGGCTGCAGAAACGTTTCTCCGGTCCCCCGGGCGTCAAATTTTGGGATTGTTTTACTTTTTTATTCACTATCATATAGAGCGTAATTTGTTTGAATTTGTTTGATAGTTTTCAGAATTTGTTTGACATCCGTTCGGACCTAAATCGATTTTTAGTGTGGGGGGGAGGGGCTGGAGAAACTATTAATTACTATATTATACTACATTATTTTTTTTCATATCCAGCCAGACCAGCCATTGAAAACAATTGTATTTTAAAATTTTAAGTATTATTTTGCTGTGAAACACTACATCAAGACTGATCGATAAGCCAAAATATATACAGTGGAGCTTAGTAGCTTACCCACTATGAAGTGGGAATGTCGTTGACTTCTTCAATCGTTACAACACATTTGTCAAATGCAAATTTCAAAACCATTTTTGATTATTTGACAAATATTTATGGAAACTATTAAAAACTTATTTAATACGTTTGGTTTTACGAGAATAAAATCTTGAATTTACAAAATATGAAATATTTTTTTAACACAACACATTCCTATGAGCTGGAACCGATAATAGAATTCTAAACAAAAATCTAAAATAAAATATAATGAAATATAATAAAGTACTTCTTTTATTACTATTTACTTATGAACTAAAAATATTAACAGTATTGTTTTATATAGTATATACCAAATAATATATTGTAATATAGTTACTGGCAAACAGTTCTTGAAATTAAATGAATTAAAAATCAATCATGAAAATAAGCATTCTACAATTATGTCCCAGTTTTTTTATTATATAGTATAGTCATATATTAAATAGGTCATAGAATTATTTTATCACTTATTTCTTAACGTATTTTTAAAATTTTAATATTTTAGAATATCCATTTAATGTATTAATATAAACAAAATTGATTGGCTGTTTTGAATATTAAAGATTAAGTATAAGATTTCCATACCATAATTATTGCCACAAGTGTATACAAAGCACATGTATTAATTAAAATAAGTCGCCCTATATTTTAGATTCTGAACGGAGTGATGGAATCTATTGATTTTACAATGATGTATATTAGATTCTGAACGGAGTGATGGAATCTATTGATTTTACAATAATATGAGTTTTTTTTTTTATTTCTTTTTTTTTTTTTGTGTCTGACGACACCTTTTTTGGCAGTAAAAATGCTTCGATTTTCTCAAACAGCCACTTTCCTGATAGGAAAGTGAATGTAGATGGTACTTGGATAAGTCAAAAATCCAACTTTTAAAAGACTTTTTAAAAAAATCGAAAAAAACAGTAAAAGAATTACAAAAAAAACGGGAAATTTTATGCAAAATCACGTTTTTACAAAATACATTTTTTTAAAATGCTCTAACTCAAAAACCAAAAACCGCAACAACTTGAAATTTTCACCAAATCTTTATATTGGAATTCTCTATACATAGTTAAGTTTTCAAAGTATTTTGACATATTTTGACTTATTTATAGACAATTTAAATTTTCGATTTTTGTAAGTTTTTTTTTTTTGAAGTATCAATAAAATTTATTTTATTGTCCAAAATCTCTTGAAAACTTAATACAATGTTTACTTTAAGTTATACTTATCGTAACTAGAAAATATTGTAGATTGTTTTACTCAAATTTTTTTTATAAGCCCATAATTTTCAAATTTGTATAAAATATGTTAAAATCGCAATGATTTGCAAGTTATTTTGTAGTTGAAAATTCATAAAATTTTTTCTGTTTATACTTAAGGTTCAAAATTTTAACACTAGATCTTCCATAAGCTAATCTTCAAAAATATAAAAAAAATTCTACCCGACTTAAAAGAAAAAATTTTATGACCGTTTGAAATTTAAATTTTTAAGAAATTGCACACTATTGCATTATATTTCAACTTAAATATAAAATACTATATTATTATATTTTAGACCAACATGTTAACTCCGTTTAGAATCGTTATTCGTATACAATGATACCTATCATTGCATTCAAATTTAACAAATCCTTTGTAACAATGACCTATCCTATAAACGAGGTGCACTCCACCCTCAACTGTACAGCAGAGCGAGGCCCATCCGGTTTTTTATTCTGTAGCCTTTTAACTCTCCGTAACGAGATCCATTTTTCAATAGTCGTAACGATTTGATGGTACGATTGTTAGTTAAATTCAAGTGTTGGAGGTGGGGATTAGGCACAAAGTAGTATAAATTTTGCGCCTTTTTTTTTCTTACTCCCACTCTCTTTGGACACGGCTTCATATCGTCGTTTTCCGGGACATGAGTAGAACATAAACAATTAGATTCTTTAAAAAAAAAAAAATTGAATACATGACTAAAGAAAATAATTTCAACTACATTTATACTTCCACAACTTCTAATTTTTTGTAATATATCAATAAAAAATTAAATGATTTTTATCTCTAAAAAGCATTTTGAAATAACTCTTTTATATCTATTATATTATTAAAACGTGAGGCGATTTCTTATGACAGTTATAACTATAGTTCTACCGTCCGATTTTCACGGTTTTTTGTTTGAATGAAAAGATAATCACTACATATTTTTGTTAAATTAAATTAATTCCAAATTCATCTTAAATTTGGTTTCTTATTGATATTAAATATAATCTTTTATTAATATCAACATAAAACTCTATAGATTGCAATAAAACCATTTTTTTTGAGATTTTTAAAAGATTAAATTTTGAATGTCAATTATAATTATGAAATTTCCATTATATTTATGTTTATTTCACTTCTGATTATTTTCGTATATAAAATTTTAATTTTATAAAACTTACTGTAAAAATATAATCATATAATTAATATTTTGATATGACTTATATAATTTAAATTAATTTTTTCAATGTTGTTTAAAATCAGCAATAATATTATCATATGATTAATGTACCTAAGTAATATCCTTAAGTATATTTAAATTTAAAATAATTATTCTTGATCACTATTGTTTGATTAAATTAATATTTTACTGTTACAATAGTTTTCCTCAAAATCACACTGGCGTATAATTATTCTGAATAATAATAAAACTAATTTTGCAATACATTATTATTCCATTCCACATTTTCACTTTAACAATGAGTTCATCATATTTGTGATGATTAATTGAAAGCTATTCTACGAAATTTTATTTATATCGAAATTTGTGCTGTCCACTATAGGGTAGATTTATACTAGGTACCCAGTTATTATAGTATAAAATTACGTTTGAATCATTTTGTTAAAACCCTTGAAATTAAATAGAACTAAACCATGCCTCTTGTCCAATTATACTTCACTTGTGATGCTTAAAATATGTATAGATACGAATTAACGACGTCTTGGCTGGATATTAAATTATTTCTGTGAAATTATTGACAGATATACATTATTAATAATAATGTTGTTTATTTTGTAATATTTTTATTTATAGAATTTAAGTCAAAATAGAATCAATTTAAACATAAAACATTGTATTTATTTAATATTGCTTTCAATCAATAAGTAAAACATATATCAAAGAAAAAATAATAAACTATAAGTTAGATTTTAAGGTAATTATTGTGCACGAATTGTAGACATAATAATATATAAATCGAAATGAGTTTAAGGAAATAATATTATTTTTACCTAAAATTCTATAGATAATACATAGTATAGTTGCAGGACACCTAATAAACTTTTTGTTTCATGTAAAAAAGTAAAAAAGTGTTTCAAGGAAATATTATTTAAAGCATTCTATTGGTAATATCTATACAGTTAAATATTTTTACATTTATTGTTTCAAATAATGTTATAGTGTACTTAATATTTTTATTTGTTTGAGTTTAATTAACAAACATACATTTTTATTTATTTAATATTTTACTCATAATAATAATACTGGTACCATCGTCTTATGTATACCATGTCTAATGATTATTATAATACTTCAATCTACCATTTTATCTCTCATTTTAATTTTCTATTTTTTTATGTACCTATATACTAAAATTATATATTTAGGATTTGGTATTTAAAGTATTGTATTTTGCACGTAAATACACATTATTATATTTTACAATAGGTGATAAGTCAGTAACGTAATGATACTGGTATGATAATACATACATTATTTTGCAGTTTATTCCATATATCATGTTTATGTTTTTAATGTATTTGCGGTATTTGGACACTTAGGATTATTCATAAACCAAATATTACTATACTAGAATTTATTGAGGTCTACAAATTAATTATACCACGGAAGGCTATTAAGATAAGTACACCTATTTATTAATTAATGTATATTTTAGAGAAACAAAAATATTCAAAATTTAAAAATAATGTTATTATGTTTTTGGACACGTTTGTAGGTACTTAACTCATAGAAGATAATATGGATTTTTATTATACATCAATAAAATTGGTTTAATGAAGTACCATTATGGCTTATACATTTAAATGTACTTAATTTAAGTAAGTTAACTTCGAAAAGAGATTGGTTCATTTTATAGTAAAATTTCTGGTTAGTTTATTTTGATAATTTTAATAATTATAATTTGAACGCAGAAGTTAATCGACTATATATTAATTTTTTTGAACATTGTATGTTTTTAAAAAAAAAGTTGACAGACACTTTTCAATTACTAAGAATGTTTTTATATTATATATTGATCATAGGTATATTTCTTATGTACCTACTTAAAATAAAAATGTTATGTATAGAGAATTGTTTATTTATAACTTTACAAGTTATTTATATAACATTTTAAGACCAATTACATTTAAAAATTATACATATTTGATGGAATAAATTATTGATAGTGTAATGTAGTATGACATTAATATATAATTGAGCATAAAATATTTGCTTATTTAACAAGTAGTATTATAAAAATTTCAAACTTTATTAAAATTAACATGCTTGCACATAAAATAGCTGTTGGATAATTCAAAGTGATAAATTAGTGAAATAAAGACACTATAAAATATAATTTGAATACAATTTTTTTATGTCAAATAACATTTTTTTTATTGGGTTGTAAGTTCAGTATAAACTATATAAATGAAGGATTCAGATTAAATTCAAAACAATTATTTACTAATCAAAATTAACGAATAAATCGGCTAAAATTATATTAAAATTGAACAACTTGAAATAGTTATTTTTAAAATGTAATGAACAAGAATTAGTAATTTTTAAACATTGATATTTGTCAGCTCATAATTGTAATTTTTATGATTTATTTATAGTATTCTATTTTTTTAATTATCCTAGACAGTGAATTTTTCTTACACTATTATTTTTTTCATAGGCAATATAATACAATGGTTAATATGATTATTAAACCTTTATTTCAGTTGAGTATATTACTTAAAATAAAAAAAATCAAGTTTCATGGTAAAATAAATAAACAAAAATACATACAATTACAGCCTAGATTCTTAATTTCAATAAAAACTAATTTAGCCTGTAAAATACATTTGTACACATGACACATCATTATTATAAAATTATACTAATTCAATTTATTATAATTTATAAGTACAACACGTGTATATCTTTTCTTTACTTTTGATTAATATTTTCATAGTAATTGTAATATTGTAAAATATACATATACAATATTTAAAACATACTAAGAATGATTTTGTGTTATAAAAAATACGTATGATCAATAAATTGAACTCTTTTCAACGAACTGCACTTCATTAGTTGATGATTATTCTATATTTCAATAATACACCAATAAAGTATAGTATATAACATAATAATATAACATAATATGAATTGTGATAACGACCGGAACACTTTCGGTCTTGACATTTATGTATTTGAGCAGTATTGTTGAGTTAATACAATGATAATAAAACGTCCGTCTTGCTATTGTAGCTAATCGTTATCGTGTTCTTATCACGTGAATTATTATTATTTTTTCGTGAAATCAAATAAAACATGTAATTTATGTGCTAGATACAATAAGAATTTTTTATCCTTAAATTATATTATTTTTTTACGCATGCATCATCACGCTCTGATAGTTATAAATAATAATTGGTAAAAAACAAACAATCAAACATTTTATGTACACAACATTATATTACACCGTAACGCAATGTCCAAACAACAATTATAGTATAATTTAAAATTTGTACCACAGTGATACAGTTTTATAAATATTCAGGATTTCCCCTCAAACGGCTGGAAACGAGAGTATGACGCGTATTACATTTATATCCAAAGTCGACGGTTAAATAAAAATAAAAATTCATATTTGAACGGAGGAAGATCGGCTAACCATGCTTAGTGATTTTTTGAATATGAATAACAAATCCTTTTTTATTATGTTTATTAAAAACCATTTGTTCATAATTCGTAATTTGTATGACGTTATGAAAAACAAAAAAAGTACATTTTAAGACGTAACAATTGTTTACGATTTTACTTTTTTTAAAAACAAAACATTTTTATTTTCAACAAAACGATCTTTCTGAAAATTTCGGTACACTGAAATCGTATAGGTACCTATCAAATCAGGACGACCGATGCAGTTATGGCTGCAGTAAGTAGATGAACTTCACCTCTGTGTAGGTACATCTAACTTAGGGTGACCATTTTGAGAAGGAAGAAAAAGACAGTTATTATTATTCCCCTTCTTTTAAAAAAAAATTTATTTCAAAACATAATTGTAACAATTATAAATATAATACAATCATTGTTATAAAAATTACTAAAAAATAAATTACTTTTTATAATTTATTTAAGTTTAGCAATAAGTACAAATTATACATCAATACTGATTAATTTTTTTTTAAACTATAAATAAGGAAAATACGCTATCAACTATCTTTACTATTTATAAATTTGATAATCCTTTTTCTAAACAATTATTTATTTTTCTTTTACAAATAAAATGGAATTAAAAATAATCATATGGAAATGACGGGATTAAAACGGGATAAATAATGTTCTTTTTGGATTTTATCGGGACAACGGGACATGATTATCAAAAAAGGCCAATCCCATTTTAAACGGGATGTATGGTCACCCTAGACTAACGGGCTATGGTACAGTTGTTATCTAACCTCAAGCAGAGAGTATTTCCAATGTAAGATTATTTCATCATCTCAAAAACACATTTAAAAAATAGATGAGCTATATAACCGTTACGTGTTTTTTTTGTACTAATATTATTACTTCTGTGCCAGACAGTTCATAAAAATAGAACATTATCTCTCATGGAATTATCTTGAAAAGCCTATGAAATCTTTAAGTATTCGATAATAACCATGCAGTACCTACATGTAGAGATATTAGAATATTGATCTTGTGCATGAGGATATCGCCAATCGTTTGGTTGACGGACGGAGACTTTGCTGGGATACCGTCATGATCGGATTTTTGTGTTTGGACAAACGGTATTTATCGTGTTACAGATTTCACGACAAACGCGACCGCACGCTACGGTTAAAGATGTTCTATATCATTAATCGTGTCGTACGCACTGCTCTGATCTGATCAACCTGCAGATTCACACACTAACCATGTAGTCGGGTTATTTACACACAGATATATTATGAGCACAGATATATAGCTTAGAGCTCGTATTATATCTGCGTGTTCACACGGTACATGTCGTATCGTGTAAAATAATTTTCTCCGATTGACGAACCACGGATTACACTAAGATATACCGCATATACGGTACAAATTGAATTGATCACACGGTAGTTATGGTATCAGTAGTTACTGGTGTCGTGTCGTGTCGTGTAAAATACTTTTTTCTGATTAGCTTACCAAAATGTGGTTGTAAAAATATGATCGTATCGACCAACACGATACCGCGAATACCACGAAGTTGAATATATTCAACTTTTGATCGTGTTGATCACAATGTTCACGATGTGGTAGTGAGATTTAATGTTATCTATTATATTTTGATAATAAAACGTCTATAGAAGTTGATTATTTTTAAAATTTGATAACCATGGTACCATGATACCACGGTAGAATTTATGTTTACCAAGTTGGTATCGTCCTGATTTTTGAATTCACAATTCTCACGACACGGACACGACACGGGCAGTTGTACACCCGCCTATACACGGTATAGTGTGAGTCCAGCTACTGGATACCAAGTTCGGTATATATTCGATTACCATGTACCGAGATTTTCGTGTCGGAGATGTATATTATAACGTGTATAACATGCCGTCCGGACGGTAGATATAATAAATTATTACGATATCATTGTTTAACCGTACATTACTATGGGTGCGTTAATATGTTAAAATACCGAACGGTCCTTTGGCCAAAGCCCGCACCCGGTAACGCACCTGAAACAGACCGGAGAAAAAGCGAACGTCGTCGTCGGGTAAAACACGAGGAGCAGCGGCGCGGCATACGTACTCATCGTCAATAAAGTACTCTCATCGTACCCTTTTCCTTTCCCCCCTCCGATTCATCCTGCCAGCGTGCCCCACTCTTCCCTCCCCCGAACACCTACAGCACGGTCACGCTTCTCGAGAACTTCTCCTGGCTGCCCGGAATATAGTTGGAAGTGTTGTACGTGATCAGCGGTCGCGTCCGGTTCCGCACCGCCGTCGTAGCCGTGACCGTAGACCGGGTTTCCTGCGGCCGTCTCAGGATCTTGGCGTAGAACAGCTGGTACAGCTCGTTGCGTATGTTGGAGTTCATCCACCCGTATATGATGGGGTTGGATACAGCCGAGGTCATCGCGGTCAGGTGGCATATGGCAAGCGTCACGTACAGCTGCTTAGTGGTCAAGATCGACGGGGTCATCAGGTCGGCGGCTAGCGAGAACACGGCCAACGGGAGCCAGCTCACAGTGAAGATGACGGCTACGCCTGAAACGTATATTGCGTTATAGCGTACCGATGGTTTCGATCAGTTCGTGTTTGATGTGGTTCACAAAGAGATGCGCTTGAGACGGAGGTGAATTTTTGTCTCCTGACGCGTGTGCAAATTGGACTAAAAAAAAGTTTCAATGGCCATACCGAGATTGAACGAAAGAGAGAGAGAAACAAACAGAGAGATAGACAGAAAGAAAGAAAGAGAGAGAGAGAGAGAGAGAGAGAAATAGACATACAGACAGACAGATAGATAGATGCTGGATTTTTACCTTAATATTAACCGAAAACATGATGTTACAATAAACACTTGTGTTACAGTGTCACATCCGAAAAGTAAAGTCTTACAGGAAAAATACGAATACGTGCCCGCGAAATAATAGTTTTTTTTCATTTAGTATACTATATAACCTTCTATGATTCCGATATCTGAAAGGATCGTATAAAAAAAAACCGGATGGGCCTCGCTCTGCTGTACAGTTGGGGGTGGAGTGCATAGGATAGGTCATCACAATGGATTTGTTAAATTTGAGTGCAATGATAGGTATCATTGTATACGAATAATGATTCTGAACGGAAATGATATGTTGGTCTAAAATGGGTATATAATAATATAGTATTTTATATTTCAATTGAAATATAATGTAATAGTATGCGATTTCATACAAATTTAAATTTCAAAACGGTCATACAATTTTTTTCTTAAAGTCCACTAGAAATTGTTTTATAGATTTTTGAAGAGTAACTTATGGATAACTCATTGTTAAAATTTTAATCCTTAAGTATAAATTGAAAAATTTTATGAATTTTGAACTACAAAATAACTTGCAAATCATCGCGATTTTAACATATTTTATACAAATTTGAAATGTATGGGCTTATAAAAAAATGTTGAGTAAGACGATCTCCGATAATTTTTACTTACGATAAGCATAACTTATAATAAACCTTGTAATACATTTTCAAGAGTTTTGGAATAGCCAAATAAATTTTATAGATATTTCAAGAAAAAAAACTTTCAAAAATCGAAAATTGAAATTGTCTATAAATAAGTCAAAATAAGTCAAAATACTTTGAAAACTGAACCATGTATAGAAAAAGCCAATATAAAGATTTGGTGAAAATTTCATGTGTTTGCAATTTTTAGTTTTTAAGTTAGAGCATTTTAAAAAATGTATTTTGTTAAAACGTGGATTTCCGTAAAATTTCCCGTTTTTTCGTAATATTTTTTATCGTTTTTTTCGACGCTTTTAAAAAGTACTGAAAAAGTTTGATTTTTGACTTGCTTAAGTATCATTTAAATTCACTTTCCTTTCAGAAAAGTTATAGTTTAAGAGAATTTTTACTGCCAAAAAAGGTGACATCAGACTCAAAAAAAAAAAAAAATAAATAAATAAATAAAAAAATAAAAATAAAAACACATCATTATAAAACCAATAGATTCCATCACTCCTTTCAGAACTAAAAGAAAATTTCAGTTGTTATGCTGTTTTATGAAGAGTGTACTTAAGTGAAACTTTCCTTAAAAATCCTTTAGATCATGTTTAAAATCATACACACAATGGTAATTTTAAATTTACCATAACAAATTTGAATTTTGTGATTATATAAAATAAATACCTAGTTAAAAAAAAAAATATAAAGAATTGGGTTTGTGTGATTTTCATTTGTTGTGTTATTCGTATTATTTTATTTATATACATGTTTTGAAAAATAATAATAAATTATCTCAAATAAAAATTGCTGTTGAATGAAGGTTAGTTTAATCAGGACCGAATTAAGGGAGTGGGGGAAACAGTCCCGTATTTCCCCTAGTGGCAATTTTTTAAAGGTGGCAAATTTTAAACTGCCTTTACATATACAATATTATGTAACAATGAATATAACATTCCTTATAGGTTAGAGTTGATGACTCAATTTTGTTGCCTCAAGGAAGCAATATTCTAAATTCTGCTTTGGGTATAATATAAATATTTATTAAATAAATTAACTGGGATAATTGGAAAATTACCTCTTTAAAGTACGTTTAAATTCTAAATTTTTGATATTATAAGAATATGAGATATTACAAAAAATTTATGGAGCACATTAAACTGAAATGTATTACAGAAAAATTTACAAATTTATTCGTTGTCCCTATCAGCATGTTAGATAAGGAAATAGTGATAACATTTATTACATTTTAATTTTTCTTTAAAACATACACAAGAGTCTGCAAAACAATTTAATAATTTAAATATTTTTTTCTCAGCTTGTGAACAAGGGTTAAAGGCATTGTCTGCTTTAAAATTAATGCTTAAGAAATTCCTTGTGAAAGTTGAGAAGCTCAAAAATTATTGGTTTCAATGTTTAAATAATTTATCATGTAACGATTATAAATTAAATTAAATTAATGAGCGTAATAGACATGAAATCTGTTATAATGATTAATGGAAATATAATCGAAAGTGATTTTAACCAGTCCAATGTTTATATTTAATTATTAATATTCTGTACTTTATAAAGTTAATGTTCAATGTGTCATAATAATTAAGTCATAACACACAATACATCAACATAGCTCAGTACATAGACGTTAGAAATCAAATTAAACAAAACACAACCTTTCTTTTGCAAAAAATATGGAATATTCAAACAAACAAATTAAACTAAATTAAAATTAACCCGAAGAAACCCGAACATAAGTATACCAAACGAAAAAAAAACTAAATCGAGCCAGAATTGGTCACACAAGAATGACACACGGATACTTGATGGCAAGAGATGACCCACCCTTATGTCAAGCATGCGGTACCACGCTCACAATTAAACACATTTTTGATGAATGCAGATCATTCCAAATACAAAGAGATGAACTAAACATAAGTCACGACGTCGGAACAAGCTTAGGCCCAAACTCAGAAAACGAAATCAACACAATAGAATTCTTAAAAGCAACTAAATTAATAAATTTACTATAAGATAAAATACCAATGTTGTAAAATTATATGTATATATAAGTACTTTTTTCTTTTAATGTAACGCTAATGGCCTCAGCTGTCGAAGTGGAAGTGTAAATTTCATGATCAATAAAAAAAAAAAAAAACAATTAAGTTTTTTCCCTCTTCTTAAATCCTTGTCAATTGTATTTCTTCGTATATCTAAAGAGCTCAAACTCGTTAAATTATTATAAACAAATAAATAAATATATGGTGTTCAGGGGTTCAATAATAAAAAACATTTGGTTTAGATTCGTATAGTATTATGGTTTTGATTAATTTAACAATAAATTATTATTAGAACGTCGTAATTTATTTACAAAGTTACGCCATGTTATATTATTTTGTAAGGTGGGTCGTAGATATAAAATTAATTGTGAAAAGATTAAATAGTGATTATGGTAGGTGGTTTATATTTAGATTAAATAGGTAATATATTAATGTATTAAAATATATACAGTGTCAACAGAGGTGTAACCACTATAACTTCAAAACTTGGACCAAAGAATGACGTTTTCGGCAGGACTCCCACGAGAATAGTTTGAATGAATGATTATATTTTAATACTAAGGTCTAAGGGTTTTTCAAAAATCAACACAATTTATTATTATAATATGTAAATTTTTTTAAAAGACCATTTCTATGTTAGAAAATTTGAGATACATTTTTATCAGAATCACTGTTTTAAATGTTAAAACTAAGTTTTTTAAAAAAGCAAGAGAGTATTGTCAATGGAGACTAGTAAATAATTAGTTGTTGTAATGATGTAAATTTATAAAATATTAACAAAGTTATTCCTAGAAATCGAACTTGTACCACTGAATGACTGAATGAACATATTTTAATAAATTTTATTATTAATAAAATACATAATTTTACTCGTATTTTAATCAGGATAAAAATATATCACGGCGCATTATATAGTCAATTTTAGGCCATAGAATAACCACTTTTAGTAGGTAACAACTAACAACGAGATAATATAATTAATAATTATCTTTTCATTTTATCTGAAATTCTATAATTATCTGGATTACGTTTGAGTGCCATTTTTAAAGAAATACAATTTTTTTTGTAGAATTTTTAAGTTATTATTATAATGGTTATAAATTAGATATTTAGCACACCTACATGGCTACATTATAATATACTCGTATATTATTTTACCTACCTAAGATGTTGGAAAAAAGTTCTTCGAATGCCAAAAATTACCATCATTGTTAATTGCTTTCAAACTTAAACAAATAATACGATCAACATTTATTTTTATTTTTTTTTTGTTTGTGGGACAACGATAGTGGTATTATTTACTGTCATAAAATCATTATCTGGTAACAAAAAATATTTTATTGTGGAAAATATTATCCTAAATGACTGATTTATTTGTTCACTCGATCTTGTGATGGAAAGTTTCAAATTTATAGTTGAGAATAATTTGCAAACTACTATATCTAAGTCATCAGCTCGATAGTTAAGAGTGAGTTTAGACAACGTGATTGGCCCTATATCAATATCTTGCCTGACAAGTTTGTTTCTGGCCGTCATCAATTTGAGTGCACAAATGACATGTTCTAAATGGGCCAATCAAATTCATTTGTTGATAACACATTTGTTGATAAGACTCGTGAAATATTTCTATTTACGTGGACTTACGAAATACGTCTATTATTGTATTACATATTTATTATAACTATGTATTCACTTGTAACGTTTTTATCAATTAATTCGTATGATTGGATATTGTTTGACAATATATTATCAACAAAGAAAAAATTAAAATTAAATAAGTAGTCACTACAAAATGTAATGTTTTTGACTGAGAAAAGCATTAGTTTTATCATAATTTTTTTATCTAGTTATTCGTATAAAATTTCTCGAACATTGTTCCAAGTTTTATCAAACATTTTTCCTCAATTAAAATATTCATATTACAAAACAAAATACTTAAACGTATCCCTCACACTAACCCATTGTAAAAATAACTGTGTATCGTAAAAAATAAAAAAAGAATTATAATTTTCAAAAGCATTTAAATTTTAAATGTCGACAAACTCGACAAAAATCATGAAAATCTACAACAGTTTTGGAGTTAATAATGCATGAAAACCATGGTTTAGCGACTTTTCGCCACTAGACTCATATGGGTAGCAGTCTCAACTAGATTCTCAAAGCAGAGGTTTTTTCAAAATGCACAGTGGAATGTAACTCTCGTTTTATGCTTGTACATCAGCTGTACAATAACCTGTATTATATCAATTTCACCGGCTAATATTAGTAAAAAAAAATAAAATAAAATAATAGTCAACGTTCGTCGATAAAAAAGGTAAGAGACCCTAGAATAGCTGTTATGCAAGAAGAGCATAACTGTTTATACACATCTATTGACTTTGCATGAACATATCAATAGTCATTACGTTTTATACGGTTTTACATACGTACACACAATATGTTTACACTAGGTAGTGCAGTTATGTGGTACGTGTTCGCATCTCAATGTAGAACTTTATTTTTATTTTTATTTTTTAGATTCTGAACGGAGTGATGGAATCTATTGGTTTTACAATGATGTGTGTTTTTTTTTTGTGCCTGAGGACACGATTTTTGGTAGTAAAAATGCTTCGATTTTCTTAAACAGCAACTTTTCTGAAAGGAAAGTGAATGTAGATGGTACTTGGGCTAGTCAAAAATCCAAATTTTTCATTACTTTTTAAAAAAATCGAAAAAAACGATAAAAAAATACAAAAAAACGGGAAATTTTACGCAAAATCACGTTTTTACAAAATACATTTTTTTAAAATGCTCTAACTCAAAAACGAAAAACCGCAACAACATGAAATTTTGACCAAATCTTTATATTAGTGTTCTCTATACATGGTTAAGTTTTCATAGTATTTTGAGATATTTTGACTTATTTATAGACAATTTAAATTTTCGATTTTTGTAAATTTTCTTTTTTTAAACACCTATAAAATTTAATTGGCTGGCCGAAAACTCTCGAAAATTTAATGCAAGGTTTATTATAAGCTTAACTTATCTGCACTAGAAAATATCGGTGATCGTTTCACTCAATTTTTTTTTATAAGCCCATAAAGTTCATATTTGTATAAAATATGTTAAAATCGCGATAATTTGCAAGTTATTTTGTGGTTGAAAATTCATAAAATTTTTTCTGTTTATACTTAAGGTTCAAAATTTTAACACTAGGTTGTCTATAAGCTTACCTTCATAAATATATAAAAACATTTCTACCAGACTTAAAAGAAAAAATTTTATGACTGTTTTAAATTTAAATTTTTAGGAAATTGCATTATAATTCAATTTAAATATAAGATACTATATTATTAAATAAACATTTTAGACAAACATATTAACTCCGTTCAGAATTGTTATTCGTATACAATGATATCTATCATTGCATTCAAATTTAACAAATCTATTGTAATAATGACCTATCCTATAAACGAGGTACACTCCACGTCCAACTGTACAGCAAAGCGAGGCCCACACGTTCTTTTTTTTATTTCACTTGCGACAGAATTGTGCCAACGGTACAATACCATAATCGAGTTTCTGGATCATAACGTATTGTACATTATAATGACGCGAGTAAAAATAATATTTTGTTCGTAAAATTTGTATTATATTTTGCGTCCGGGGAGACTATCATATTTTATATAAATTTTTTTTCGTCATTCTTGACGTTTCCGTTACCTATTAGAAGAAGGGTGGTGCGTTTGTTCCTTTGAAGTTCTCGCTGCGCTCTCCGCGAGTCCTTTTGCGTGGCCGTGTGCGCGTGTAGATAGGCCGCAATACGAATGTGAACCACCAAAAGGACGGTGGCGGGGAGCACGGCTTGGATGAGTACTACAGCTATGTTATACGCCACTTTGATATCGGTCGACGGCCATTTCTCGATACACGCCTCGTACAGGATGACTTGGTGAAGTTTCTGCTGCTCGACCACCTGAAATGCACCGTTTACATCGATCACAACATAGTAATGTGTTATGACCAAGCTATAACGTAATATTTACACGTGCCCGTCCGTGAAAATACGCTACTTTCCTACAACTGCTTTTAGCACAACTGCGCTACACTAAAAATACGAACGTAAACATATTTGCCCGAAGTAATTTTTACTGAGAAACAACGATCATCTTTGCAATAACGTAATATCTAGTAATAATATTAATATTAATTCCAAAGATAGGGATATTAATATATCGCTATTAATAATATAGCACTGCGCCGGAAGGTGGCATAAATATACTGGAAAATTATTTTTGGATACTTTACCGACGATAAAAATAATAGGCGTATCGAGACGATATTTTTTCCGCTATAAGTAAAATTTTATTGTTTCATCGGATTCTAGGGGCACGTTTATTGTATCTGATTTATGATATGTACAATACTGCAACGTTGGGCTAAAGCAGTACCTACATTTTGTTATTTCATTTTTACCATTTTTGAATAACGAACCTATTTATATCGTAACCGTTTTATTTTTATTTACCTACTCATTTTAAACTAAGGGAATAATAGATATAGATTTAATAGTGTATTGATACAGCATAAAGGTACCTAACTAAAAAAAAAAAACTTAACCTAAAAGAAGAATAAGTAAATGGTTAATTTTAACAATAGTACCTGCACTAAAACAATAATTGTAATAAGTTACAATAAATTGATAATGATCTGTAAACTATAATTGTATATCAAAACTATATCAATGTCCAATTTTGTCGGCTTAAAATAATTTTTATTTTGGAATATTAAGTATAATATGTATGCATAAAGCGGAAATTTCATATTAAAACACATCTAATTCAAATTAAAAACACTATATTAAAATTGATTATTTATATCATTTTTACATGTACAATTGGTCGAAATTTATTGAATTAAAAATAGAAAAGTCAAAAGTATTAAGTAGTATCTAGTATTGTATAGGTACAAAACTTCAATCAAATATTTTCATTGTTCAACTATAAAATTTTAATGTTTTAAAAATGTAGACTAAGCTTTTTACATAGAAAATAAATATCTTTAAATATGAACAATATGTATTAAAAGATATTATGAAAATCAAAGTTGAAGTCGTCAAAGGTTTTATTATGTATTACATATAATAATTATCAAAAGATTTTGTTCCACGAATATCACGGTCCACTATTGCTTGTTTGATTGTGAAATATGGACATTTCTTTAGAGATACTGTAACAGGTACAACTACAAGTTTATGATATCATATATGAAATCAAAATTAAGTGATTTCTCAGCTTCCGTGTAATCTTAACTCTGGTACATTAATTTTAACTAAAAGTTTCTCAATGTGATCTGTTTTCGAGCCGAGTTGTTTTCACTCCTCTCTATAATAATTATCATCAACCATTTAATCAAAAGTTTCTTGTAGTTTCACTCGTCTTTAGACTTCTGCCGATATTTAGTATGAGTTTTCGTTATATGAAACTCTAACATTGTGTGATAATAATGATTTATGAGGATCGAAATAAAGTTCCTCATTAAAAATTAGAAAATTTAAAACTAGTATTATTACCATAATCTATATCTATATCAGAAATCCCCAATTACTTTAAATTGATAATATAAACAAGAATTATTTTATTATGTTATTTTATTTATTATCTGTATTGTTAAGAACAATATAATATACACTCATAGAAATACTTTTTAATTTTTATTACCACCCATTAATTTTTAACAGGAAATTAATAAATCGAACACGAATTGGTCTATATAGCATCAGTTATAGCTTTGCGGGTTAGTTTTACCAAGCCTTGACCGGCCCGAGGTCCATAAGTCGGGGACTTCTGATCTATACCAAAACGTAATCTTACGGTTCAGCCTCTTAGAGATGACCTTTTTTCACGATACCCGTGGAATATTATAGTAAGTGGACAAAGACGTGAATAAGGGGAACTTTAGGGGGGTTGGATCAACAAAACTATTGATTTCACTACATAATACATCATGTAAGAATATCTAGTATAGACCTGAGTTTCAGCCCCCCTCCCTCCAAAATGTCAAATACTATAAGTTGAGCCTATTAGTGTGTACCTAGCTTGTGGGTTCAGTGTGGCATAGTTTTACGCTATAGCAACGCCCCACGTACCAGTGGCATTGGTAGGGAGGGATCTTAGGTTTTTCGAGTACTGTTTTAATTTTTATACATCATAAATAATCCTAATTTAAATCAAATTTGTGTTCAGAGGTTCAAGCGTAGTGTTGTTAGATTTAATATTAGAGTAACTTACCTATTATTGATAGAATTCTAAAGGGAAAAACATTATTTATGTCTTCTCGTTGGTTTTTTACGACATTTTAATTTGTATGCTAGTATGATAACAACGTAAAATATTACAATTTTAAAAAGCACTTAGTTCAGTTATAAATTAAAAAATCATAAAATACTAACGAAAAAACACATGCAGATAATGTTCTTCCCATTGAATTTGGTAATAAGTAAGTTTTTTTTAATATTAAAGCTAATAACAATACACTTGAATTATTGATCGTGAATTTGCAATGTTGTACGTTTGTAAGACGGGGACAATACATGTGGGTGTGACGTCCTCTTAGGTTATACTAGGACATGATTAAGGAGTTCGTCGCCAATTGGTTTGGGTTAATTTGGCACCTCTATTTTATGTATTTGGATAGAGAAGGTTCCAGGAGGAAACCTACTTTTTTTAAATATATATTAATCAATCACGGCTTCTACGTTCATATATAATTATTTTGTAGCACCCCCAAATCAACATTCACACCCTAGGCCTATTCAGCCTATTGGTAAATCAGGCCCTGGTTATACCTTATGATATACAAATCTAGAATCTTAACTTATTAGATACTAAAGTATAATATATAACCTTTTGTAGACTTATTAGTACGAATAAAATTGAAAAAAAAATGTGCCACCTAAACTATGAGGCTTTTTTCTGGGCCTCATTTGTAGGCATAATATTAGTAATGGAAAGTCATTCTTTATGTGTACTGTATGGGTACATCATAATTAGTTAATGTGATCAGATGTGTTCATCAGAAAATTATCCCTCAGCGAGAAAACAATTTCTATTCGTGCCACTAGCGTGTATATGGTGTTATCGGTTACCTGGTAATACGGTATAGGAGACGTGGTGAGGACCGCGAGCAACCACACCGTGACTATGGACACGTACACGGTGCGCCGTTCGTTTTGCGCGGAACCGCGCACGATTACCCAGTACCGGTCGATAGCGATCACCGTGATGGTGCCCACCGATACCATGATGTTGGTGCCCTGCAGCAGCGGTACCAGCTTGCAGAACACCGTGCCCATGGACCACTGGTGCCGCAAAATGGACGTGAGCGTGAACGGCATGCATACCAAGCACAGCGTCATGTCGGAAATGGCCAGGTTCACGATGTAGAGGTTCCGGGACGTGTGCATCTGCGCTCGCCTGGCCACCACGTAGATGACGGTCAGGTTGGCCGACAGCCCAACCGTCATCAGGCCCAAGTACACGATTATCAGTATGGTCTGGAAAAACGATCGACACGCAAACGTCACACAACAATGGGTTTACGGTCTGTCAACGCAATAATAAACGTTATCAACCTGACTGCCATGAGATTTAATCCTAAATCTGTGTACTTCAACATAGTAATATACTGCTATGCATATTATTTTTTTTTAAAATTTTTGGCATCGACTACCGAGGCATGTTTGACGCTTGTTTAACTAAGCTGTAACTTTGAGAAACCCGCATTGGAGCCTCATGGAAGAAGTTTTAAAAGTCTTCCTTAAAATAGGTGATGAGATTTAGTTTGGTTTTAGTCATAGTACTCAAAAATGAGTATTTTCTCATTCTTCTATGCTTAACATATTGTTATCAGTTTTCACACACCACTATTACAATCACCACCAAATATAAGTTCAATATTTAAAATAAATGAACACCTTCATTATATTAAAAATAGGTACTAAAATGTATAAAACTATGTTATATAAATGGATTTCCCACCAATTTTAAGAATGATATATGAAAAAAAAAATTTCATGTGCTGATTTTATTGTTGTAGAGGATACACTGTAGATTTCAAATCCGTGTTCAAAAATCCTAATATGTCAGGTTTTCATCAAGATCTCAGTGTTTGAAAAACTATTTGATGAGATCTTGAAATAAATATCATGGCAGTCAATTAAAGTCCAGTGAGATTTCAAAAAAAATTTCATGGCAATCAAGTGAAGTTTTAAAAAAAATTCATCGCAGTCAAGATGTTATTGTTTTTATTATAATCGAATCCTGTAATGTATTGTATCAACGACGGATATTTTATTTCATGAAACCATGTAAGATTTTTGTTAAAAAATGTTCCTGTTCGACGGGGAAAAAGTATTCATTTAACGATAGTTAACATTTTTTATTATTATTCATTTAAAATTCATCATAAGATTATATTATACTTAATCGTAGTTTGGAACTTTCAAAAGTATCGTGAAATAAAGTTTCAGAAACAACAATAACTTGATTTTGACACTATATATAATATATTCGTCATCGATTTCAGCACAGTAAGTACCAAACGACCACTTTAATTCCTAAAATGATTTTGAATATTTTATACAGTCGCAATGGTTGGAAAGTAGTTCAAGGCGGTTATTCGATAAAAAAAGAATATAAACAAAATGTAAAAAGATAGGTACATACAATACTATACAATATGTAAATATACATATCAGTGTACCTACCCTTCCATATACATTCCTGTTTTCGTTATATATTAGTATATTACATATATTATTTGTATTAACTTATTACAATGAGAATAAATTTTTTAAGTGAAAATAAAATAATTCATTTTTTCTTTTAATGATATTTCTGAAATTGTTTACAAAGAACCAACAAGTTCGTTAAATATAGGTTCAAAGGAATCCACTGCTTACGGTTATTGATCTTCATTTACTTTATGCGTGTATTGAACTCGATAAAATCGCATATTATAAACATAATAATACCTACCCATTCGGCATTTAGACACTTATACAGGAGTCCTGCAATGAAGTTTCCCACGGGCTCTGAAGCTCAGAAAATGTTCAAAATGTGCAATGTTCGGACCAGTGATAAAATATGCGTACAGTCGACACGTACAAGCTATATAAATATAATAGTCGCCACGGTCCATTATAACAATATATACTTTACACAACAATTCGATGATATTACTATATAATATACTAATATGGTAATGAACTATTATTACGATAATAATGATAATGGTATAATGGTAAGGCAATAACCGCACGTGTTGTCCATGTGGTTCGGTCCTAATTTACGTGTGCTGTACAAACATCTCGAATAAACATAGTTGGAAGTAATAAAAACAAAATGGCGCATATTATGTATAGGCGCCACCGCTGGTCTTCTGATGACATAATGTTGTTATTATTGATCGAACAAAAGTAAACATTAAAATCCTCATTGTTCCCATATCGCTATGTCCAACAGCAAACCTACGCACGTGATAATCCGTGAGTTCCCGGCAATGCGTGTCACCCTTTCAAATGCTAATAAACGAATATTTTTATACACTTTTTTCCGTTATTTGCAACGTTATTTATATTGATAATCTCGTTTATTGTTCTGCATAATATATATATATATATATAATAATATATATATATATATGGGTACGTTATTACGTTTTATTTATTATGCTTATCTGATTGCACTTTTTTATTGAAACGACTAATCCAATAAGAGTTATAATTTTATTTATTTTGATTATTTTTACATAGTTCAAACAATTTGATAATCGAAACGTCCACCGTTAGTTTGGATTATGGAGTACGTACACTAGCTGTACTGTACTCTATAACTTACTCAGTCTTACTGTAAGACTGTTTATTGTTTTATAATATTATATAATATTATAGTTGACATGATTTTTATTGAATGTAATAATTGAAACTGTAGGTAGTTATCAACAACTATATTACATAAAAAACTACTAGATTTCGTTTATTCATATTTTTGTTTGTTTTATCGCGAAGTATAAGGCTACTAGTTAGATCTGAAAACAGATTAATAAAAATAATAAATGATCAAAATACTAAACTAATATGCTTATTGTATTCCATTATGGTCGACAAAAATGAACTCACAACAAAAAAGTTGTAAAACGTTATAGATTTACATTTTAAGGTAGAGACACGGTTATATAAGACTTTATAGTTTATATAAGTGATATGTTTAAAGTGCATGATTAGAAAACTCTAGAACATCTTTTGAGCCGAGAGTTTTTGCAATTTTTAAGATCTGAAAACCCTGGTTACATGACATTTAATAAAAACTAAATAAATTAAGATGAAGAAATTTATTATTATTCAGGCGCAAAAACACGTTAATCGTTTGGTCATCTCAGATATGGATAATTTGACAATAATAATCATAACATAAATAATTCAGTTGTACAAGTCATAATTAAAAAAAAATCGAAAATCGTTATTGCCAATTTTTTTTATAAGCATTTTAAGTTCAAAATTTTATGAAATATGTCGAAATCGCGATAATTTGCAAGTTATTTTTTAGTTGAAAATTTATAAAGATTTTGGTATTTTTACTTATGGTTCAAAATTTCAACAAATAGTTGAATATAGTTAATAATAGTTATCCATAAGTTTTCTTCGAGTAACTATAAAAAAATATTCTACCGGACTTTCAGGATAAATTTTTATGAATGTCTGAAATAATTTAAAATTTTACGAAATTGCGTAAAATTATGATTTTATCCTCAAATGGTTTTATATATTTGTTATTAATCAAAAATTAGAAGTTGTAGAAACTTGAAATTTTTACTAATTATTCAAATTGATATTTTCTTTAGTTAATTTTACTTTTAAAATATTTTACTAATTTTTAAACTATTTATAGGCATTTGAATTTTTCGATATTTTTCATTTTTTTGTTGATAAAAAAATTTTGTTGAGATGATTATTTGATTAACAACTAAATTTAATAGAAAATTCCACAGATATTGTTTTTATTGTCATTCAAAAATTATTAAAATACATAAGTACAATTATTTTTATAAGCGTTTGAAGAGCAAATATTGACATAATATTACAATTTAAATATAATATATACATTTATTTTAGACTAATATATCTTTCCATCCCGAATCGTTTTTCTTATAGATAATAAATTCAATATAATGACCTAACCCAGTGGTTCCCAACCTTTTTAGTTTCGCGGACTACTAATTTTGTGAAAAAATATTTGAGGCCCACCCATAGCATACCAATATACGTTTTCATAAAATTATAATATATATTATATATTATATATTTAATATTATATATATATATATAGGTATAGATATAGATATACTTGAATATATAGTTATTAGGAATAAAAATTAAAAAAATTAAATAAAAAAACAATTGTTTATTAAAAAAAAAACTTAACTGAAATTTATCACAAGATAAACAATTTAATGTGATTTTTGACATTGCTTGTTCTTCATGAGAAAGTCAATATCTGGATGAAAACTTGTTAGTTTTAATCTTAAATAACTCTCAACGTTCAGTTTATTCCTATATTTATTTTTTAAATAAATTAAAGTAGAAAAAGCACGTTCACATAGATAAGTTGTCTAAAAGCCCATCAAGTTTCTAACTTGTCCAAACCTTTAACTGCAAGAGCCTCTTTATGTATACTACAATGTGTCCATTGAACCAAGGGAGCAACTGACCTAACTCTGGCAATTAATCCAGTATGAACTCCAGACATAGCACGTGCCCCATCAGTTGTCAAACCTATATACTTTGACCAATCTACTTCATTTTCTTTTATAAAGGTGTCAACAGATTTAAAAATCTCTTCACCAGTTGTTTTTGTCAACAAAGACTGTCAGTCTTTGTTGTTTTACCAAAACAACATTTCTTCTTCAATATTATCATTCAACTCAAAACTAACAAAAGCTAATAAATTAGCTTGGCCAGCAACGTCTGTACTTTCATCCAGTTGCAGTGAAAAATATTCACTTTGTTTTAAAACAGTAATAATAGCTATTTTCACACTATCCGACATTTCATCAATTCTTCTTTCACAGTCGTATTTGATAACGGAGTTTCATTAATTTTTTTGGTACATTTTCCATCAAACAAAGTATTACTTATTATTTTTGCCGCGGGAATAATAAGTTCTTCTCCTATGGTGTGAGCTGACCCTTTCTTTCCGATTAACAATGAAAGCTCATAAGAAACTCGGGTACTTTGTATGTTTTATCTTAAAGATTTTTTCATGACTGATTTAGTCATAAAAAGATTTTTTTTCTTGATTTGAAATAAATCGAGAGATTTTCCTACACATTTAGGATGTTTAGTTGATAGATACCATACCTTTCAAGTTTTAAAAATTTCATACATTCGTTGGATAGTATTTCAAAACAAATCACACATTGCGGCATAGGCTCCTCCTCAGTACCAAAAAATACAAACCCGATTTTTAAAAATTCAGGATTATACTTACGAAAATATATTTTAGTTTTCTTTGTTATATTCAAACTTGACACACCACCCGTAATTTGATTATAAAAAGTGTTTTACGCGGGACAACTTTTCTCGCACTATATTCGTTATAGAGCTACCAAATTTTCACAACACATAAAGAAGAACTTTATCTATGCAACATCGTGCTCTTATTTTTGATAGCACTGTCCAATAATTTTTCATAGATAAATGAAGAAAACAAAAAAATGAAATATTTAAAAGCAAATAACTTTGTATTTATGTTATCTAAATTATAGGCACGTTGTTGCACAGATAATTTTCTATATTATATGTTCAGAAATTTTGGAGTCTCTGGTATATACACAGAAAAATAAAAGTTATCCCTTGTAAAACAATTTTACAACAAAAAAAAATTATTATTTCGATGGATACTAAGTAAAGTAGTGGATCCAGTAATGCACGCAGTTTTATTACAATTGGTCACAATATGAAAATCCCGTATGATATAATAATTAACTACTTAACAAATCATCAATGGAATTGTTTATAGTCACAGTAAAACAAACTTTTAATGGAAACCGCACTCTGGGGTATTTTATCTGTATAGTGCACAATCGTTGGAGAACGCGATGGCGTATATGAATGAATAATATTTCTATTGTAAATCTCGTTTAAATGTTAGTTCAGAGAAGATTTTTAGTCGGGTAGGTGAAGCATAAACTAGTCTCGTTACGGTACAGTTGGCTGCAGTGGCAAGATGAATTTTGGTTATGCGCGTAAGTGATGGGCAGTTGTCTATGAATATTGGAAAGATTTAGTGAATTCAAATATAGTTTGCAGAATTGAATTACAGAATTAGTTACTTTTTCCATTCTTGTTTAGATTATTCAGGCATGCACAGGAGCGAAGATGTGAAAATAATAATAAAATATTTCAGCGCTTCTCATCTAAGTTATATTATAAGTTACTGTTGATACTATATATGATACTAATAACTCTGAAAATATTGTAAAGCCTAGATTTATAAAAAAACAGTAAGCATTCATAGCAGAGTTTTATTTTTAACTTCTCTGACGTGATCAGAAGACAAATCAAAAATTATTAATAAAATATGAGCATGATTTCAATAATGTACCTATAAAAACTGTGGCGTATTTACGTGGGGAGGGGGGGAAAGGTTTGAGAGATTAAGGAGATATATCTCTTCTTTTGACTTTTTTTTTAACCTAATATATACTTATGGTTGTAGTTGTGGTTTTTCTCCTGTATTCCTTAAAATATTCATTTCTGGTGCATGAATAACTATTTTAATAGTGAATAAAATATCGAAAAGAAAATTATTGAAACAACAGTCACTTTCTCAAATTATATTTATTTTTATGTTAATCGTACTCTTACATTTTATGAAAAAATATTCTAATAATAAATTTAACTAGAGTCAAATATTGTAGTAATAACATTATTATTACACCAAGATTTATTGCTTTTAGTACTTAAATTCTTGGTTACTCAGTTGATTGACACGGTCGTGTCATGCGAATACCGCGATCTCACCCGCTACACCCCTTTGCTTTGGTATCACCACTCGTTCAATAATCAATCGGGACACCCGAGCGATTAATTGAACCAGTTTTCGGAGTCGGCGATGAGCCCCGAAGCTCGTGACGGCCGGTATGACGACCGCCGTGAGCGACGGCGGCGCTTGTTTGCTTTTAACCGTCCGATGCGACTTTTATCCGTTTACGCCGTCTGCCCTCCGCGACTTATAATTTATATATATATTTTTCATTATTAACATTTCGTGTGAATTGTGTCTCCGCACTAACGAGTTTATTATTATTATTATATTAATTATAATATAAAAGTGTAGTTTCGTGACAAAACTGTTATTATTATTATTCCTTTCTATATATTTTAACTTAAGTATAATTGTGCTACGTGACATGATTAAACCTATGAGAGTTCCTTCCATAAATTATATATTTTTATAGTTCTTCATAAACAAATAAACAAGAAGATTGAGTTTTAAGTTAATATTTGGAACAATATCTATGACCTACCTAGGTACTTATTTAAAAGAAAAAATGGGCATTTTTTTATTGATTATGCATTATTTTTTCAAAAACTAGTGGTTTAGGATATCAATCTCTTGGTGATTTTGTATGTAATGCTCCATCGATAAATGCTTTTAGCTAATTAACTAATATATTTTATTCTGTACTTTATTTCGATATTATATTAGCTGTATTTGTTAATTGTTATAATTGTAGGATTTTGGAAATCATATATTAAGCATCAATATTTCCAATAAGTTGTTTTAAACACGAGCCATATTTTAAAATATATTAGTAAGTACAATACACTTTAATAATTAAAAATATTAAAATAAGTAGGTAAAATATAACCAAAAATATTTTATTTAGTTTTAGAATACAACTACTCTAGCTAGCAGCTCTTAGAAACTTTAGAAACTTGAGAGACTAGAGTTTGTTTGATAAATGATTTAATGCTTAACTCATATTGACTATGGTTTGTTTTATATTGATTGTAAGTATGAAAATTAAAGGTTTTTGTACGTGTACTACATATTTTATTTTATTTTATAATAATAAACGGGATTGAGACCCTTTTGAAAATGTATACAAATTATGTAATTACAATAACATTCATAACAGAGTATAAAGCTTAATTACAAATAATGATAGATAAATAAGATTAATTAGATTTAAATCAATAATGCAGATTAATATTAAAAACGAAAAAAGATTAACAAATAGTAAAATTAAAGATCTATAGAGGGATCTTCATTGGCCATTAACATTAAACGCCTAATAGGCTCATTTTTCATATAATTGCTCGGACATATAGGGACATGAAAAGGAACACTAGAACGGTTTTGACGAGGAGGGACCTTGAAATTCAGTAAGGATAATAAATCAGATGAATCAACTTGACCAGATAACAGTCCCTTTAGAAACTTTACACAAATTATTCGCCTACGTTCAGCTAAAGAGACGAGACCTAATTTAACAGCAACAGCTGAATAATCGTGTGGAGGGTGTTCAATGCCTAATAAGAAACCGGCAGAATGAAGGAATCGGCGCTGAACTCTTTCAAGTTGGAGAGAGTCATTAGCAGTAAAAAGACTTCAAACAACCACGCCATATTCTAATATAGGTCGTACTAAAGTACAATATAGTAATTTAAATGGCGAATATAATTTAAAATCCCTAGCCAGCCTGTTGATAAATCCAAGAATTTTCAAGGCCTTACAACATACCATGTCAATATGTGGTCATGGATCAAGTGAGCTGGTAAGCTTGAATCCAAGATCAATAACAGATTCATTAGCACGTAAAATTGCAGAGCCTAAAATATTATAGGAATAAATTGTAGGTGAACGACTACGTGTGTAAGTTAAAATTTTACATTTAGATACATTTAAGGATAAGACAATATTTTTAAACCAGTTGACAAAGCTACCCAGATCACTTTGGAGATGAAGACAATCATCAATAGAACCAACACGCAGGAATAGTTTAATATCATCAACGAAGCACAGAATACGAGAATGACGTAGTACCCGGTTGATATTATTAACAAAAAGAGAAAACAATAAGGGGGACAGATGTCCACCCTGAGGAACGCCAGAGGATGTTAAGAACAGTATAGATTCGGTTCCAAAAATATTTATCCATTGATATCGATCACTAAGGTATGAGGTGATCCATGACAAAAATGGCTCACCAAAGCCATAAATGCTAAGAATTTTAATCAAAACCTCATGGTCAACTAAATCGAAAGCTTTATTATAGTCAGTATAAACCACATCAACTTGCGAACTCTGTTGGAATGATTCAAAAACAAAGTTATTAAATAGTAGATTGCATGTTGTAGTGGAACGATCATGTCAAAATCCATGTTGCTTTTCCATAAAAATATTATTAACTGGGTGTTGAATTACCTTTAAAACCAACGATTCAAACATTTTCGCAATATGAGATTGAATTGAAATAGGTTTATAATTTAAGACTGATGAAGGAGTACCAAGAATTGGGGTAACTGAACTAAATTTAAACATTGAAGGAAAAATGCCTTCATTCAAGGATCGATTGAAAAGAATCCATAAAGGATAATAAATAATAAATCTCAACTGGAACAAAAACTCACCGGGGAGATCACGAGGGCCAACAAACAATAAGCCATGAAGTGCTAATAAGCTATTGAAGACATCATCAACACTGATGGAAATATTGTTAGGTAGGTCAAATGATGGGATATTTAAGTCATCGATATTGAGTATAGACTGGTTATTTGAATATACAGATGAGAAGTAAGAGACCATAAGATCAGCAGCTCCCTGTTTATTCGATGAGACAGATTCATTGAAGGACAGCTGCTTAGGAATATCATTATTAGAGCAATTACAATTAATGAACTTTCAGTAACTACGGGGATTCTTTTTTAATAATTGTTTGGCTCTTTTAGCATAGTTACGCAAGCATTTTTTTGACTCATATTTAAATTTGGCATGAAGTAGGGAAAACTCTCTGTAATCACAGACATTAGAAGACGCTTTAAATTTAAGGTGTGCTTTCTTTTTTAAAAATAATATTTGTTTTAGCTCCTTGAAGAACCAAGGTGGATATGAAGATATATAATAAACACCCTTAGGAACAAAATCAATTATAGAACGGTGTAATGCATCAAAGAGAGAATTCATGGCCAAGTCAAGATCCAATAACGAAAAAGTCAAACTCCAATCAAAGTATGATATAAATGAACATATTTTTAAGTAATCAGCTTTGCGAAAGTTATAGTAGGTTTGGTCACGAACACAGGAAGGCGTACTTTGATAATTGGGAAACTCAATATTTAAGACGGGATGATATTTATCTGCAGGAACAACAGATTCAAGACAGCACTCAACTTTTAGATCGGAATTATTACAAAAAATTAGGTCAAGTAAGGAGCCATAACTGTTGAATACAGCATTTTGTTGATAAAAATGATAAAAAGCAAATGATTTCGGAATACATTGTGGGTTGGAAACAGAAGAGAAAGAGTATGTTAAGCCATCAACATCTCTATCCCATGATATTTCAGGTAAATTATAATCACCAAAGAAAACAAAAAAGAACCAGGATATTCATTTATAATATGAGCAATAGATTATATATTATTCAATAGTTATTTAAAAATGCATACTATCACTACTTATATATTTTGAGAAAAGAAAACATTTTTAGTCACATCTCCCCCTTCAAAGATATCATAAATACGACACTGCATAGAAGTGACTGAATTAATCAATCATATTTTGACAACGAAGGCAAAGGAGGCGGATTGTGTGGAAAAAAACACTGATATATGATTGCAGAAAGAAGGTGTGTTACAAGGGATTCGTCAGATAAACAAACTTTCAGTTACACCATTATAAAATTATAAAATGTAACAGTATGTATAGGTATAATATAAATAGCTGATAAGAACTGGAAAGAGATATTACATTTTACTATTCCAACGTTAGTGTTATCGATATTGACTATCGTTTCATAATAAACACACAACTTATTGTTTATCGATAAGATCGTATCAATAATGCATAATATACATATTTTTATTAATAAAGTATGATGTTCATTCAATTCATACATAGGTAATACTCATAATCCATAATTCAATATATATATTACATGGGAAGTAAAATACTTAGTCAATAAGAAACTACAAAACGAGATAGGCCAATTAATTTGGTTTGTATAGTTCTATAATATATTCTGTAATAATGTATCATTTCTACCATTTTATTTTTTTAAGCAATTGGGGTAATTCCGTAATTGTATTATTTTGAACTTTTATGAAAATCAACGCTAACTAAGATATTTTTTTAGTTGTTAGAACAAAAAAATATTGTAAATGTATTAAACATATAAAAATGTAAATACTATTTGAAACGATAAATTTTTAATATTTGAAAACTATCTTGTATTATCAAATAATCGAGAATCATAATACTTTGATGTTATGAACTATAAAGTAATTTAATATACAGACAAAAATTACTGACATTTTTTTCATCATTGTATTATCAAAGTAGTTACTATTGTATTTTCAATAAAATGTTACTTTTTTAAAAAAAAAATTGTAATCACATGTTTTATAAAATTATTTTTAAACCTAATTGAAAACAAAATATAAGATACTTAACAATAAATGTTCTTATCTAGAGTAATGTAGATGTATTAATATATTTATGACTGATTTTGATGTAAAAAAAATCATCAAGTATAAAAAACACAATTTTTTTAGTATGATTTGTAACACAGAGGAATTGAGAGCTTTTTGTTGTCGTTCAAACGATTATGTTTCGTTTCCAGATAATGAAGGTTCCTCTTTAGAGAGGTAATTTTATTATTTTATTTGAAACTAGGCTCTAGCTATTTTCCATTATAAGGCTGTTTTAATGTATCTTTACTTTAGTTTTGTTTTAAGCGTTTTAACAACAAAAACATTTTATTCTTATTTTTATTTTTTTATTTTATAAATAATGGATTTACTATTTGATTTTCTCTACATTTATGATAGGTTTTAGGTACCCTTTCTTATTTTTTTCTCAAAATTTAATACTGGAATAATTATCCTATATAATATAAACATAAAATTCACTAAGTGTCTGAATACAAGTTTGAAGAAATACAGTGTTATGGTTTAGGGTAAACCACTGCGGAGGCTCTTATAATTTGGAAACAATAATTAATCATTGAATTTGAAAATAGTTGAAGAAAAAAAGTTTGGTGAGAATTTTTATAGAATTTTATATATTATATTATATTTTACATGTAATTTTATGTCAATATTCGCTGTTCAAACGCTTATAAAAAAAATTGTGCCTATGGATTTTGATGATTTATGAATGACAATAAAAACTACTTGTGTGTAATATTCTATTATTTTCAAATATTTTGTTTTAATAAATTTTTTTTTATCACCGATTATAAAAAAAAAATGTAAAAAATTCAAATATTTGAAATGCCTATAAGTGGCTTGAAAATCAATATAATATTTTGAAAAAAATTTGACATAAAAGAAATACCAATTTCAACAGATGGTGAAAATTTCAAGTTTTTGTGACTTATACATTTTGAATTTTAACAAATATTTAAAATCGTTTAAGGATAAATCGCTATTTTATGCAATTTCGTAAAAATTTAAATTTCAAACGGTCATAAAATTTTTTCCTCTAAGTCCGGTAGAAATTTATTTGATGATTTTTGAAGAGTAGCTTATGGATAACCTAATGTTAAAATTTTGAACCTTAAGTATGAACAGAATAAATTTTATGAATTTTTATCTACAAAATAACTTGCAAATTATCATGATTTTGACACATTTTATACAAATTTGAGCTTTATGGGTTTATAAAAAAAAATTGAGTGAAATGATCTCCGATATTTTTTAGTTATGATAAATTTAACTTATTATAAACCTTGTATTAAATTTTCAAGAGTTTTCCGTCAGCCAATTAAATTTTATAGATGTTTAAAAAAAAAAATTTTACAAAAATCGAAAATTTAAATTGTCTATAAATAAGTCAAAATATGTCAAAATACTTTGAAAACTTAACCATGTATAGAAAACGCCAATATAAAGATTTGGTGAAAATTTCAAGTTGTTGTGGTTTTTCGTTTTTGAGTTAGAGCATTTTAAAAAAATGGATTTTGTAAAAACGTGATTTTACGTAAATTTTCCCGTTTTTTTGTAATTTTTTTATCGTTTTTTTCGATTTTTAAAAAAAGTATTGAAACATTTGGATTTTTGACACGCCCAAGTAACATCTACATTCACTTTCCTTTCAGAAAAGTTACTGTTTAAGGAAATCTAAGCATTTTTACTGCAAAAAAGGTGTCGTCAGACAAAAAAAAAAATACGCATCATTGTAAAATCAATAGATTTCATCACTCCGTTCAGAATCTAATATAAAAATATTATTCTCAGAAAGTTATCACTTTTTGAAATATTGAAATTATATTGAAATAAAATATAAAATGAAAAAATTATGATCAAACAGTTAAATGTTAAAGTTAAAAATTGAATATCTTAATATCTATATAAAAATCAGAAAAGATTACAAATGTTTTCCAAGAATGGTTTTATGAAAAATGTTTAAAATAACAACTATTTCAATAAAAACTAAACCAACATAATTACTTTCGATTGAATAAAAAATGTTTTATGTATAATTTATGTAAATCATAATTATTATTTAACTTTTATAAATATAATATATTATATGTATTATGTAACAAAAATTAATATTTACCTCGGTATTTTTGTCTAAATTTCGGTCATTACGTCTATGCTCCAACAAAATAGAATATACTTCTTCGAGACTAAAATTAAATGTTGAGTTCATTTCTGTGTCATTACAGTTTTCCATGAATGTATTCATTGTATCGTCCAGCGAGCAAACCATTTAGTCATTTTTTGGTATAGGCACACGATCCTGGAGGAAAAAAAATACAAAAATAGTATGAGTTATATTAAATTAAAATGATCCAAAATCGATACTATCATGATGTTTCATAAACAAAAATAATAAACAAACTAAGAAAACCCTATACTTATATTTATATCATTCTTAATTATTTTTACAAGTACAGTGAATTTGACTAACGAGTGACGAATACTTACGAGATTACGAAATCTAGACTGATAAAATGATAGTTATAAAACATCTTTATAATACGTTTTTTTTATAGCAATATAATAACGCGAAAATATTAAAATGTTTTCATACAGAATCAATTTTTTCAAACATAAAACAGGTCTGTGTGACATGTTTAAACTATTTAAATATTACATTTTATATTTAAAAGTATCTTAACTAGTAACCCGGGATTAATGAAATTATATGAATTCAGATTTTGTATAAAAATGAACTTTATATTATTTATTGATTTTTATAATTCTTAATTTCGTTTTGAATATTAATAGTAGTACGATGACAGATTCCATTGAAACAAAAAACTTTAACTATAATTTAATTGCAATTGAAAATTTTGATGTACAAAATTATTATTAAATTATAATAATTAAATTACAAAATTTTTTTTTTGATATGTTTAAAAAGAATGATACAATTATAATAAATTTCATTATTAATTGTTAGAATGTATTAAACTATCACACAAATTATAGCTAGTAAAAATTACAGTTGCCATGTTGCATTTTAATTAAATAATGAAAACCAGTGATTTACTTGCTCTAACAATAGATATATAATACATATCATGATACAATTATATATTTCCTAATTGTATTTATATGGACTATACTGTTAACACCAATAAATTTAATTTCATCACAAAAATTATACCAATGAAAATAAACGATAGGTTTTCTGACAATTAAAAATATTAAAATTAAAATTGTGACAAAAACTTATAGCATTTATAACGTTTGCATCCAGTTTAAAGTTAAAATACCATTATTTAGTAATTACGTATGCTAATATGTTAATTATATCCAGAAATAATCCTCAGAGTTTTTAAATTCGAGTAATGGCTTTTTGACGAAAACAGCCCGATGGGTTATGATTTTAATTTGTATCTTATATGTATATATGTTTTTAACTAATTTTACATAATTGTAGTAAGTATTAAATTCATAAGCTTTTAATGTATCACAATAAATAAGTATTAAATGTTTAGCATTCTAAAATGAGAATTTTAACATAATATTAATGTCATAATATGTTATTATAAATAAATAAATTGTTATAGTTTCTTTGTAAAATAAATTTAGTTCATGTTGTTTATATCATACCAATTATTTTAAATTTAATTTGGACCAAAAATAACAAATCCTTCATCATATTAAAGAACAACACAATATGTCAAATTAGGTTTTAAGCTTTCTTGAACAGCTCTTAAAATGTTGGTGAAACAAAAAATATAATTAATTACTCTTAAAATAAAATATAATAGGTAGGCATATACTTATATTATATTGAAATAATTAACGTATTATTAAATCCTAACTGATAATATCTGAGATTCGTCTTTAACGTTTTTTTTTCTTTAAATATTTTTTTATTATAGGTTATTATTTCATAATCGTTGTTTGTAATTATACTTTTGATTACTTAATAATTATTTCTAACACTTTAGAAGCATATTTATTAGGTAATATTGGCAGTGGAGCTTTTATAAGATATTTTTTACTTTTGGACAAATGTGATTATTTTTTTGCTATCTTAAATTAACGTTTAATATAGAGTATATTGTTCTGCTATAGTAGTATGGTTAAAAAAAAAAAAAGATAAATTACTATGAATTATACATACCATAAAGTTCGTGATAATAATTGTTTTTAATAAAAAATAATATTGACATTTTAAACAAACGTTTAAAAAATTCAAAGTAATATCTATAGAAGACATCTTCTATTTTCGGTAATTGATTTAAAATAACATCGAATTACCAAATGAAATTCAAAGTGAAAATTAACTTATGTTCTTTATACTAGTTACACTACCTATATATTTATTAACACTATTTAATTTATTTTTATTACTTATAGTATTATAATTCATTTAAAACAAGAAATTATTGAAGTAATACCACTGTACACGATGTACTGTAGATAAATTTAAAATTAAATGATAAGTGCGTAATATATTGTTTTGTTTAAACTACGTGAGTTTTGTTTACACTCATTTATACCCATAAATAATGTCTTACCAATTATTTGTTTTTAATTTCATGAAAGAAAATTAATAGATATATCATATTATCTGATATAAATACTTGCAGTCGACTGAATGTCTTGAGTATATTCATTTAAAAATTAGGTACTTATATTCGAATTGGAAATCTATTGAGAAATATTTCTTTATCATTATGGATGATAATTTATACAGGTTATTGAATATATAAATAGGTACATTTTTATTATTTTTTGTGCCCTCATAAAAATATTTCTACACATGACTCAATCCCCATAATATTAAATAAAAAACACCTATTTTATGCTTATTTTTCTCTACTATTTAATATAGGTGAAGTAAATGTATATGATATTAAATACAAAAAAATAAAAATATATTTTTCTTACCATTCACGAACAAAAATTAAGACATTTTAATAAACTCAACTAATGTAAAAATAAGTGAGGAAATATAACCTTTTTAGTTACCTTCAACATTGTTAGAACAGTAGTTTTACCTGTACTGGCACTAATATTTTCCGTCATTTTTGGTTTACGTAAAATGTACGAAATTTTTTGTAGTTATATCAATATAATATTAGATAGGTACCAAAATTATAAAATTGTGATGTGAATTGAAAATGAGTATGAAAAATATTATAATTGTTATTTCTTAGAACTAAGGACTAAAGTAAGAACTGTGTAAAATACCAAAAATAAACATAAATATTTAATAAGTTAGAACCTACGTTCACTCGAGTGACTCGAAATTCTAGGTAACTCACACGTAATCATCTTGGAACTAATTTGAAAGTAGTTAGTAAATTCGTATTCCGTAAAACTCACGAAAGGCTGTTATCCAAATAACATATATGATTTGATATAAAACACACGTATATTATTATAGATAGACTAGTTTGAAAAAGAACATTATTACTAAGCCATCATGAATAGGCTGTATTTGATTTTAGATGAAAACTAGGAGTTCAAGACTTTTTTTATTATTACTACTAAACTAAGAGATTTTATCATTGATCAAAATTGCAATATAAAGATATTATCCTTAATAAGTTCTTGGTCCGTAGATGATAAATGATACCCTGTAAACAGCTAATACGTCGATACTTCGAATATTACATATTCGTATACATATCATTTGTGTAATTTATTTATTTCACATTCAAACATCCAATTTTAGTTATTATTCTAATATGTAACTATTGACAAAATATTTCAAAGTTTCCCTATGATAAGTTGTAATTCACAAAGAAATACTATAGGTATAGGAGCCACATTTTCACATTAATGCCGTATATTTGATACATTACGTTCAAATAATACAACAACGTATTCGAATTTATGCGGCGGATGGGTTTGCGCGATGGGGGTTATATTAATGTATCACTGTGCACGCGAATATTTTACTTAATAACGTTTTCTAACAGTCTAGCTGCTGAACGCGACTACGTCTGTCGTATATACTACTATTATACGTGCTCGGAGATGAACACGATATTAGTTCATAGAATTTCCAGTTTATTCGACCTCGAGACGGAACTGCACGGGACACATACGTTTACGTGAAACCACCGTTATAAAGAGTTTTGGGGAAACCGAGTTTATCATTTAATAAATAATAAAATTAATAATGATAATATAATAAAATTAAATAAAATTAGATAACATCCCGGCAGAATTATTAAAAAACGTTGGAAAGGATACCGAATATAAGATATTTGAAATGGTTAAGAAAATGTATAGGGATGGCAACATTCCGAAGGACTTTGCCAAAAGCAAAATTGTACTAATCCCTAAAAAGGGAAATCCCACAGAATGCAAGAATTACAAAACAATAAGTTTATTAATACACGCGTCAAAGATATACTTCTTATCAATATAAAAAATAGGATTCAAAAGAAAATCGAAAAAGAGCTCGATGAAGATCAATTTGGGTTTAGACAGGGAATTGGTACAAGAGTAGTACATAGTACTACAGCAAAAATTAAAAGAGAGGTAAGACAAGGTTGTTCCTTATCTCCCTATTTATTCAATCTATTCGTGGAAGAAATCATGGACAAGTATAAAAGAAACTCTAATGGAATAAGCATAAATGGAGAAAATATCCACTGCATACGATTTGCTGACGATATTGCTTTAGTATCTGAATCAGAAAAAGACATGCAAAAATCTTTAACCACCCTGACGAAAATATTACAAGAATATCAAATGAAAATTAATGCAAATAAAACAAAAACAATGGTGGTGACTAAAGCAAAAGAAATTCCAGTAATGAAGTTAGAAGTGAATAATAACTTAATAAAACAAGTCCAACAATTTAAGTATCTAGGTAGTACGATTACAAATGATAGTAAATGCTCAACAGAAATCGGACAAAGAATAGCTATGACAAAGAGAGCATTTACGCAAAAATGGCAGCTACTTACAAACAAAAAACTTAATATAAATATGAGAAAAAACTTTGCCAAATGTTATGTGTGGAGTGTATTATTGTATGGCTGTGAAACATGGACTAACATTGATAGTTATCAATGGGCAAGACAAATGGAAGTTGGAAGCCATGGCAATGTGGACATGGAGAAGACTGTTTAAAATCAGTTGGACAGAAAGGAATTAAATTAAACCAAGTAGGAGAAAAAAGAATTTTATTAAACACCATAAAAGAAAGAAGTGGAAAAATGTTCGGTCATTTAGGCATGATTTGTTTACGAAAAATATATTTGAGGGACGAATAAATGGTTACAAAGGAAGAGGCCGACCGAGGAGAGCATACTTAGAAGAAATGATAAAACAAGCTGGCTGTAGTCGATATATAAAAATGAAAAGATTGGCTTCTAATAGAGAAGAATGGCGTACCAGATTTGCAACGACAAGGCAAGGCCTTTAGTAAAGAAGAAGAAGAAGAAGAATTTAATAAAATGCATTTATAATTATTCTTAACGAACTCGGATAACGGTTAAGCGTTCACTTAAACTTATTTTTTTAAATGCATATAATACAATTGTATACGTGCATGTACTGCACTACTGCAGGCGGCCCCCATGAAACATTCGATTGCGATATTTATTTCGAGCGCTTCTCCTCGTTCTCCCTTTTTTACCCGCCAAAACGATAACGTCTCCGCCCATGGTGTCTTGATGATAATCTGTTTACCTAGGTTTTCTGTACGAGCACGCATATTGAAACATACACACGGTTGGTATATGCATGATATATTTATATGATATATATATATATATATATATATAATGTATATAAACCGATAAACGTGAATCTAACTGGGTGTAACGGCCATCGTATTTATCATCAACGTGTGCGATGTTTGTTTTGCGATCGCTAGAGAGCTTTGCGTCTCCGACCTGTCAAAAAATGTGCCATTGGTTTCGATTGAAAGGCGAACGGTGAAGGAGTGGGCGAAGAGAAATAATGAGACACGCATAAAGGACAGAGTGCGGAAAAAAATGGTTATAATTTATTCTAAAACAGCAATACCAGATGAAACGCGTGTCTTATAAATATTTACACACCGATCGGAATGGCGTTAAATCAAACACAGGAAATCGTAGCATTAGTTACCTACATGGATATTACTTGTAGTCTGCAGAAGTACCAAACGTGTTATAGTACAACGTAGAGTATTGTATATTATATTTTTATTCCCAAACAACCAACTGCTCATTTCTATACTTTTAGTGAATGTAAAAATAAGTTTTTCAAATACCTATTTTATATTTAGCGGATAATTCAAAAAGAAATTGTATAAAAACTATAGGAATTCGAAATGTCTTTTTTTATATTACAAAATGAGGCATTTGAGGATATTTTACCTTACATATTGTATTAGAAATTGTTATTTGTATAATACAATAAAATAATTATATAAAATAATAAAAATTACAATTTATTATAGATAGTTATGTAATTTAAATATAATTTTTGTCAATTAGTCTATAATTATGATTTTTTACGGAGAAAAAATGTATACGATTTCAGGTAGGTATATAAATGAAAAACTTATTGTATTGGTAATGTAAAACATGCTATAGAAACTCAGTAACTTTCAAAGTTAACGCAAATGAGGGCAAAGGAAAGTTTCTGTCAAAGTTGTGAAACAGAGATGAATAGCGACATAGCGTAAGATGCAAATGTAGGGTAAACGTGTTCAAATTTGAAACCGATTATAAATCATAGCAATTTAAAAATGATCCTAATTGGATTCCAATTTAGCATATTTGTAACCTTGTAGGTTATTGATTTAATATTAAGTAATATATTTAACTGCGATGTATGAAGTAATAGTATAGCTGAATCTACATTTGAAATGCAATAATATCCGGTTTTGAATGAGTACTAAAATCTAAATAGTTGTGATGTTCGTAAACAAACCAAAAATTGTTCTATAAAACATGTTCTTTTAAAAAAAAAAATTATAATAAATGTCATATTTATTTGTTTATTATTTTATTAGAATAATATTGATTTTGAAAAATCATTTTTATAAACTTTTTGCTCATTTATTTTAACTCTCCCGGAATGCACTAATAATCAACATCAGGCACCACAAAATGTTTTTCTGCTTAGAGTTATAACTAATGCTTCTAAAAATTTCTTGCAGATAAAACACTTAAATTCAACTGTAAAAAATATACTCAAAATAAAACTTTCAATTATTTCCATAGCGCTGTCATGGAGAGACTTTTTCCCAAAACTATGCATAGTTAAAATACCTCAGTATCGTTACTAACCGGTTATTAAAAGTACAATCAAGTCAGAAATATCGTCTTCGAATTTCTGGTAGATTTTAAAGCCATTATAAATTATCAACTATTTATTATTATTATTTTCCTCCATTTTCACTAAATCGCACATTGTTTAAACATAGATGGTGGTAATATTTTTAGAAAGATGTTTATGTTACGTATAAAGGTTGTATTGATTATTGTATTGTATTTTTATCTTCTGTTGGTCGGGGATAGAATAGGCCATCGGTTGTTCCTGCCTGTCGTAAGAAGCGACTAAAAGAGACTTGTAAGGGGGCAAAAGCCTCTACAATACTGGGTGTAGGTGCAGGTAACCATAGAGTTATAGTAAAAACAGCTACACACCGGAAACAAGTCGACGGATATGAGAGCCGTATAACTAGCGACTTCACTGTGATGAGGAAGGCAACGGGATACCACCTCATTATTTTCCCTAGTTAAACAAGGGTTTTTAACATCGATTCAACAATGGACTTTAGCAGAGTAAAAAATATTTCCGGAGGTAAAATAGTTTCCCAATCGGATCTCCGGGTGGGAACTACCCTGCACGAGGTATAAATGGTGAATCCCAGTAGGAAGAAGATAAATAGGATGATAGGGACATGGAACATAAGAACAATAAGATGACCAAATAACGGAGACTTCTGGTTAGGAAACTTACTATAGAATGATTTATTCCCAAGGAAAAACGGACAATGCGGAATTGGTGTAGTGCTTCATAAAACCTGGGGATTAAAGGTTACAAACTATATCATATACAGTGAAAGAATTATTATGATTCAATTAGAAGCAGAGTCAAATGATCTATTAATTATACAAGTATATATGCCTACGTCAAAAGCTGATGATGAAGAAATTGAGGAAGTATATGCTGGAATAGAAGAACTACTAAAACTCACAAAAAGAAAAGATAACGTCATTATAATGGGTGACTGGAATGCAGTAGTAGATGAAGGTATTGACGGAAGAGAAGTGAGAAAATATGGACTAGGTCAAAGAAACGTAAGAGGAGACCAACTAGTAGAATTCAGCAGAGAAAACAGTTTTTTGATTACAAATACACTATTTAAAGAACACAAGAGACGACGATACAGGAAGATACCAGATTGACTATATATTAGTAAAGAATCGGTTTAAAAATCTAGTCAAATCTTGCAAAACTTATCCCGGAGCAGGGATATAATATAGTTATATTATATTATATAGCCTCTTATAATATAAGGTGCTATAAGTCACATATTATGTTAAAAAAAAATGGAACTTTAATATTAAATAACTACTGACTTTCCAATTAATTTACATACTGTATATATATATATATATATGTGTGTGTGTTTCAGTTTCTTTCCATATAAAAACCTTAATGCTAAAATATATGGATTAAGGAATATCGAGGAATAATAAATAAGGTATTGATAAAAAATGTAAAGTTAATAAAAGTATAAAATGTTATATATACATGCATTTTAAAATTAAATGTTGTAAAAAACATAAAAAACAAACGGAAAATTGCAGATTTAATGTTAAAAGATACAACTAAACAAGACCAAAAAATGATATATGTGAACCCGATGATATATAGTTTACAGAAAATGAAAAGTGCGTACAGGGAGGATCAGATTTAAGACAGAAATGGATTTGGGGATCAGTGATAGAAGCAAAGTCTCTTTCGAGCACAAAGCTAAGACAAACTGGGAAGAAGTTTTCTGGTTGAAAATATACGTTTTATGGAATGATATATTATTTTTGAAACTAGATTTAGGTTGCTAAAGAGTTCTAAGAGTTTAACGTAGAAGGTTTATTATCAGCAATATATACAATTGAGCATAAATAACTACGGATACGTTAACTTTATAATATTTACTTATATTATTTTTCAAAAAAGTGATATTGACGAAAAAAAAAGTGATATTTCTTTTGCTCAAAATGATTTTTAAATCAAATGTATAAGCTTAAATAATTATAAAATAGTCGAAATAAAGTACTAATACGTTAAGTTCAAAACGTTCATCCATTTGGTTGGAAAAAAAAGAAATCTAGGGAAATAAAATTCGATGATAAAATTAAAATCGATTAATACTTGAAAGTATTTATTTATTCTCGCGGTTGTTAATGAGAGATCTTTTTTTATCACTCCACAAGACGTTAAATCGAACCAAACAGAATATATCATATAGTTCACGGCGTTCTTGCAGTGTTTATGTTGAACTATTAACATAAATCGTATTTTATGTAAAATAACGTTTAGTGTTACCACGCGAAGCGTAGAAAAACGGTATGCATACATTTTTTAAATGCGTATACACGTGTGGGTTTTATTTCAATTATGAGTTTCTGCTGCTGTAGGAGGTAGGTGCAGTACATTGTATACACAAAATGATAATGATAATAATGTTAGGAGTAAAAAATACAATCCACCGTTTATTTCTAACAATTTTCGGTGAAAACATGTGTTCAAAAAGTTGTTTGTTAATTTTGGGTCCCAATAGTGCTGCTGCTGCTATTGCTGTTGTTGCTCATCTTCCGCATTTTCTCCGCTGGAATAATATAATCTCCGTACGCGGTACACATAACTAGCCAGTGATTACATTTTATTGCTTTGGTAATCCGAACGGGCAGGTTGATAAATAAACGCTTTTCACGTCCAGTGGGAAGGAAGGAAAAATGGGTCTCTCGTCCGTATTCTTTTGTCTTAAAAATCGGCAAACGTCAAAAACTATCATACCGAAATGTGCGTATGTACTTTAATATCGCTCCGACCTCATCCAGACCTCTAATACAATTTATACTTCATCGGTAACTCCTGCGGCTGATTGCTGTTATGTTGTTAGTAATAACTATATAATAATATAGGTATACAACAATAGTTAACTTTTAGCCTTCTTTTACCATGGTCGCTACGTTCTCGTGAAACAAAAAACGCTCGGCTAAGAATTAGATTATGACCTCGTGATCATCCGACTGAATTCGTCGAGTATACCACGGTTGTATATGTGTATCTAGAACAGTTTCCAGGTAAATGAATTATTTTTCTCGATAAATTGTTCACAGAGTGTCGGATATCGTCCATCCACGTGCAACTTTGTGATATTTTAAAACGCTTATTATTATGTATTACGTTATTGGCACGAAATGGACCGGAGGAATAGAATAAAACTATGTAATCGAACTGATTTCGTTTTTTCCACCCTCACCCCCTCCCCTCATCCTTTCCCCAATAGGGTGGAAAATATGAAAATATAATATTTTTTAATTATAATCAGATTAATCAATCATTCACTTTGGTGGACAGAAACGTCACTAATTTATTTTTTATTTATTCTTTCCCACGCGATGATTCAAACGCAATTTATGCTGTCAAACCGAATTCGTTAACATGAATGTTGGCGTTAGTTTTATGTCAATGCCCAAATAGGGCTATTCGGAACAAAGTGTATTCATGCACATAATATGTTATGCGCACAACTAAAATATGTTTTCACGAATATAACAAGCAATAATTCACAGAATCCCCTCATTTATAAGAAATGTGACGATAGACAACAGGGATAAAGATTCTACGTTTTTGCAAATAAAATATTTGGTTTTAGTTTAAAAATACAAACATGTTTCGTTTAAATGTATTAAATAAATTATGTATTATTTACAATTGATTATATATTATTTTGGAAGATAGAAAATTTAAAACTGAAACCTTACGAAATAATCGTAATAAAAAAGTTTCGTCCAAAATCTATACTTACCAAAACCATAATTTCTCAAAATTAATATAAAATCTAAAAATATAAACTGGTGCAGGTGCATAAATTATTATTGAAATCTAAAACCAAGACCTTCAGAAAGACGTTCAGAAATATATAAATATATACAAATACATAAATATTACCTCCTAAAGTAGAATAAATTAATTTTTTTGGTTAACATTTTTTTTAAAATAGATTAATGATCTTTATTAAAGAAAAAAAGAACTTTTAACATTGTTTCTGATATTGATAAGTTTTAGTGTAATTGATCTTAAGTTTTGGTTTTGATGCATATTTTTACTTGGGAAATTATAAATGATTTTTTAAAAAACTTATATTATCTAATAATTTTGACAATTCAATAAAAGTATATAAAAAACATTTACCTGAGAAATGTGTATTGTGCAGAGTTATGAATTTGTAATTAACTTTATTGCTTGAATAAACACGACATTATTCTTCAGTTCATTTAGCGGTTGTCCCATAGTTTGTTTCCACAACATTTGTTTTGGAATAGTTAAAAAACTATTTAACAATAGACAAGAAAATTACTATATAATTTCTATATAATGCTTACACATAATTGTTTTACCATACTTGTTTTGACACAGTATTTTTGATTTAACTTTTACTACGTTTTTATAATTTATAAATCATAATAGGATAATAATAATGTATCGTCAAATTATGGCGGAAATATTGTCGCGGTAAAAATATCGCGGAAATAACGTCGCGGGCAAAAATATCATACATCAATAATCTCTCGCGTCATTATTATTGCAATATATATTATTTATTTATACGACACAGATAATAATTTGTTTGATTCGTTTACGAACGCTCGTACTGTTTCTACTTACTCTATAGTGATAGTATTCGTTTGGTATTATAACATAGCAGACACTAACATGCAATATATTAACAAAATAACAACCAAAAAGGTGGAGTATTATTAAAATATAATTCTTTCTTATTCCAAAAAGAACGCCAAACAACAAATAAAATAATTTGGAGGTGTTTGGAATACACCAAAAAAAAAAATACCGTGGACGTTTACATTCGTTTGGTGAAGTAATATAGCGAAGACTATAAAAATAGATCGGTTGAAGACTACTTGCGTGGCATATCACATCATTTTCAATATCAATCAATATAAATAAGCCAATATTGAAAAATATGATGTAACTATGTAATATTGTAGTGTATACTAGTATATGAATTATAAAATGATTAATTAAGTATAATTGTAAGTATTTTATTTATTATTATTTTAGATTCTGAACGGAGTGATGGAATCTATTGGTTTTACTATGATGTATGTGTTTTTATTTGTTTTTATTTTTTTATTTTTATGTCTGTCATCACGTTTTGGGGCAGTAAAAATGCTTCGATTTTCTTAAACAGCAACTTTTCTGAAAGGAAAGTGAATGTAGATGGTAATTGGGCAAGTCAAAAATCCAATTTTTTTAATACTTTTTGAAAAAATCGAAAAAAGCGATAAAAAAATTACGAAAAAACGGGATATTTTACGCAAAATCACGTTTTTACAAACTACATTTTTTTAAAATGCTCTAACTCAAAAACGAAAAACTGCAACAACTTGAAATTTTTACCAAATATTTATATTGGTGTTCTAAATACATGGTTAAGTTTTCAAAGTATTTTGACATATTTTGACTTATTTATAGACAATTTAAATTTTCAATTTTTGTAAAATTTTTTTTTATATAAATGTAATAAACTGTGCACATTGACCACGCTCATTTCACCATACTTGCCACCCTTATGATTTATGATGTAATGTATCTGATTTTCTAAATTGTTGAATATTGCATAATTTTACGTTTTAACGAGTGAAATCTTAACTGAACTCAACCATCTTTATTCAAATAAATTTAATTTACTTATTTTTTTATTCAGGATAAAAATGCGTTACATACAGTTCGATAGTAATTTTCATGGTTTGCATTTGCGATTTACACTTTACAGCACAATTTTTTAATCATCTTGAGAATATAAAACTAAGCTAGTCAACAATTTAGATTTTTTTTTTTTTCACAATCCAACTGTATTGGTTATTTATAAGTTATTTGATGTTGCAATTAAAATATTATCAATATAAGCACTCGATGAAAACTGGACTAAATAAATATAGATTTCAAAATTATTACGCATTTATTTTGTTTTAATAAGAAAGAATGAGTTAAATATAATTTACAAATGTTTGAACCCAAAATGATTGGTTAAACTCAAAAAGTTATTTAAAATGCTTCTTAATTTTTTTTAAGTGTACAAAATCGTAAAGTTGTATTTTGTTGATCTATATATTTTGTTTACTTGGTTACAAAATAAATAGAACACCTGTTAAAAATTGTAACTATGTTATAACATTATTAGGAAGGGAGTCAAATATATAAAACAATTTATATTTATTTTCATACATAAAAAATATTATTTTCTTGCATTCCTAAAAAGTGTTTTGGTAATGGAAAATGCAATCATTTTCTCAAACAAAATTTACTTTCTCATACTTAATAAGTAATAAATTAAAATATTTCTCCTGTATATAAAACTTCTGCTTTGTTCATAACTTTAAATTATTTTTTATTTTTATTTTAGCATTCAATTAGTTATGACATTTTTTGCAGAGAAAAACGTTTGAAAAAATATCGTTAATGTTAGTCATAAAAATTAAATTCAGAACTCAATAACTTACATTTTCTCTTAGTGGTTTTATTTTAGATAAAAACACCACTAATATGTCCGTAAAAGTTTAATAGTTTTTTGATGAGTCCTAGTGTTATTGATTTTAATTATTTCAATGTATTGAAAAAGAGGCCATATTATGATATCGTGTATACTACTGCACAGTAACATATAAACATATGAACTTTTTTATTTTATTTATTACTTTATATTTTATTTTCATATAGTCTATAGTACGAGTATTAATTTACATTTAGAACGAGCATGAGACAATTTTCACTGATGAATTTATTTTTATTTTTATAATTGATGATGTACAATTCATGAGACGAAACGAATAGTACAAAACGTCAACTCTACCCACTCTTGAATTTGCAACACGATTGCTTATACATATCTATCAGCTGAGACAATCTTTTATTAATAAAAATGGCGTTACATTATTACTATATACTAGTTGCTCCAAACATAGCATAAAAGTATTGTTTTAAATTCTGAACGGAGTGATGGAATCTATTGATTTTGCAATGATGTGTTTTTTTGTTTTCTTATGCTTGACGACACCTTTTTTGGCAGTAAAAATGCTTCGATTTTCTTAAAAAGCAACTTTTCTGAAAAGAAAGTGAATGTATATGGTACTTAGGTGCGTCAAAAATCCAACTTTTTCAATACTTTTTTAAAAAATCGAAAAAAACGATAAAAAAATTACGAAAAAACGGGAAATTTTACGCAAAATCACGTTTTTACAAAATATATTTTTTTTAAATAGTTTAACTCAAAAACGAAAAACCGCAATAACTTGAAATTTTCACCAAATCTTTATATTATAATTCTCTATACATGGTTAAGTTTTCAAAGTATTTTGACATATTTTGACTTATTTATAGACAATTCAAATATTCGATTTTTGGGAATTTTTTTTTTTTAAACACCTATAAAATTTAATTGGCTGGCCGAAAACTCTCAAAAATTTAATACAAGATTTATAATAAGCTTACCTTATCTTCACTAGAAAATATCGGTGATCGTTTATATCAAATTTTTTTTATAAGCTCATAAAGCTCAAATTTGTATAAAATGTGTAAAAATCATGATAATTTGCAAGTTATTTTGTAGATAAAAATTCATAAAATTTATTCTGTTCATACTTAAGGTTCAAAATTTTAACACTAGGTTATCCATAAGCTACTCTTCAAAAATCATCAAATAAATTTCTACCGGACTTAGAGGAAAAAATTTTATGACCGTTTGAAATTTAAATTTTTACGAAATTGCATAAAATAGCGATTTATCCTCAAACGATTTTAAATATTTGTTAAAATTCAAAATGTATAAGTCACAAAAACTTGAAATTTTCACCATCTGTTGAAATTGGTATTTCTTTTATGTCAAATTTTTTTCAAAATATTATATTGATTTTCAAGCCACTTATAGGCATTTCAAATATTCGAATTTTTTACATTTTTTTTTTATAATCGGTGATAAAAAAAATTGATTAAAACAAAATACTTGAAAATAATAGAATATTCCACACAAGTAGTTTTTATTGCCATTCATAAATCATCAAAATCCATAGGCACAATTTTTTTTTATAACGTTTGAACAGCGAATATTGACATAAAATTACATGCAAAATATAATATAATATATAAAATTCTAGACTGACAAATCATATCAGTTTTTTTAAAATGCTCTAACTCATAAACGAAAAACCGTAACAACTTGAAATTTTCATCAGATCTTTAAATTGGCATTCTCTATACATAGTTAAGTTTTCAAAGTATTTTGACATATTTTGACTTATTTCTAGACAATTTAAATTTTCGATTTTTGTAAAATTTGTTTTTTTAAACATCTATAAAATTTAATTGACTTTCCGAAAACTATTGAAAATGTATTAAGGATTAATTATAAGTTATACTAATTGTAACTAAAAAATATCGGAGATGGTTTCACTCAAATTTTATTTTGTAGTTGAAAATTCATAAAATTGTTTCTGTTTGTACTTAAGGTTCAAAATTTTAACACTAGGTTGTCCATATGCTAATCTTCAAAAATATATAAAAAAAATTTCTTCCGGACTGAAAAGAAAAAATTTCACGACTGTTTGAAATTTATATTTTTACAAAATTGCATTATAATTCAATTTAAATATAAAATACTATATTATTATATACACATTTTAGACAAACACATTAACTCCGTTCAGAATTGTTATTCGTATACAATGATATTTATCATTGCATTCAAATTTAACCAATCCATTGTAATAATGACCTATCATATAAACGAGGTGCACTCCACCCCCAACTGTACAGCAAAGCGAGGCCCACCCTTTCTTTTTTTCTTCCTTTTTCATTCATGGTATTTAACTTTCAAGTGATTAAACTGCACTGAAAACATAGATTCATAGCACGTGTATGTGAAACAATATTAGTGTCTTTTCAATTTCGTTAAATTTTCTTTTTTTAATAACGGAAACCCAAATCATGGAAATTGATCATAAAAAACTTGTCTTTCCTTTTTATTTTAATTATTATTCTATTTAATATTTCAACACTTAAATTAAACATAATTATTTAGTTAAATAAAAAATGAAGATTAGAAACGAGGTTTAGGGTTGTTAAAAGTTCTCGAGTCATGTGTTATTGTCTCCAACAATTGGACTCGTTAAATTTTCTACCGCGATTCAGACGTATTATAATGTACTATACAAGAATTTTGGGATTCTGAGTTAAGTTCATATTTTATTGTTTAAGTGTTTTGTTCGGTTGTTATCGATACCAATCACAATTACGATAATGTGATTACCTGACGTCTTCAATACCCACTATAGAAGACTAATGTTGGATGGAAGTATAAAGTTAAGACTACGTACGGAATAAATGATTTTCAACTTGTCTTCCTAACAAAAACAATTTATAGAAAGAACCGGATGGGCCTCGCTCATCAGCCTCGCTGTACAGTTGGGGGTGGAGTGCATCTCGTACATAAGATAGGTCATTACAATGGATTTGTTAAATTTGAATGCAATGATAGGTATCATTGTATACGAATAACAATTCTGAACGGAGATGTTATGTTGGTCTAAAATATTATAATATATTATGTTATACCTATTTAAATTGAAATATAATGTAAGTATGCAATTTCGTAAAAATTAAAATTTCAAACGTCATAAAATTTTTTCCTTTAAATCCAGTAGAAATTTTTTTTATAGATTTTTGAAGAGTAGCTTATAAATAACCTAGTGTTAAAAGTTTGAACCTGAAGTATAAACAGAATAAATTTTATTAATTTTATCTTCAAAATAACTTGCAAATAATTAGCATGATTTTGACACATTTTATACAAATTTGAACTTTATGGGCTTTTAAAAAAAATTTGAATTAAACGATATCCGATAAATTTTAATTTCAATAAGTATTTCTTTTAATAAATCTTGTACTAAATTTTCAAGAGTTTTTGGATAGCCAAATACATTTTATAGATATTTAAAAAAAAAAAAAATCATAAAAATTTAAATTGTCTATAAATATGTCAAAATAAGTCAAAATACTTTGAAAACTTATCGATGTATAGAAAAAGTCAATATAAAGATTTGGTGAAAATTTCAAGTGTTTACGGTTTTTCGTTTTTGAGTTGGAGCATTTAAAAAAAATGTATTTTTCAAAACGTGGTTTTGCGTATAATTTCCCGTTTTTTCGTAATTTTTTTTTCGTTTTTGTTTTAAGGTTTTGAAAAGTATTGAAAAAGTTAGATTTTTGACTTGCCCAAGTACTATCTACATTCACTTTACTTTCAGAGAAGTTGTTGTTTAAGAATATTTATAATTTTTATTGCCAAAAAAGGTGTCGTCAGACACAAAAAAAAAAAAACACATCATTGTAAAACCAATAGATTCCATCACTCCGTTTAGAATCTAAAAATTAAAATTAACTTAACTGCGCCATAATGATAATTAACTTTAAAACGTTAAATTAAAACAATACGGAAATTAACTGAATAGATTATTAATTTGAAAATAAAAATAATTAACCAGTTAATTTTAAAGTAAAAAAAAAATTAACATTTTAACTTAACTTTTACTTTTTAACAAGTTAATGCCCACCATTGATTAATCGTTTATAGATATTCATTATTTAAAGTATTTATATAATAATTTACCTAAGTAAAATCACATATCAATGAATAGCATGTGGTATTTTTTTTATTCAATACAACATTATAATATATAATCATTCAATTGATTAGGGTTAATAATTGGTTTACAACTTTATAAAGTGTTTATTTATTTATTTTTTTTTTTAATTTATCATACTATTTCTGGACTGAAATAAATAGAGCTTATAAAATATGTGCACTGATTGGCAAATTTTTATTCAAGAAACTTTTTAATGAGCAGAGGAAAATACAAAAAATTATACTTCACGCATTTGACAAATATTATGCATGTGAAGAATATTAAATAGGTACATCGTATTACTTTTTAGAGAAGTTACTTTTCATGTAGATTAAGACTTTATGTATAGATGACTTAGGAAAGTTTGTATAGTCATCTGAACCCTTCTCATAGAATGGACGAAAAATTAATATCAATGCTTACAAACTATCAAAAAAAAAAAAAAAAATTAAAACTAAAAGTTCAACGTTGTAGTTGTATAGTCAATTTAAGATTACCAGTAGCCAAGATATCAATATAAAGCCATAAACAGTCGAAAAATCGTAAAATGACGTATGGTTGGATTTGTTGTTGGAGTGGTTGGAGTGGGCTGTTATTATTTTGGAAAATATTTTAGTAGATCTACTTTTTTTTGAAAGAATTACTTGTTTAAATGTGTTAGTTTTCAAAAATATTGCATACACAAAGAAAAGTTAGTTGCGTTCGTCATAAGTTTTTGACAATATTGTCTAGATAATTTAAGGTACTTATTTATTTCGTTTATAGAAAATAAGTGATTATTATTGATTTTTTTTTTTTTTTATTAAAAAATATTTATTTTATGTTATTTGGTGTTGAGGTTGCTGTGAACATTTGCTAAAGAATAAATTATTTTGTCATCTGCTGATATTTTAAAAATTGAAAAACATTAGCTTTATATTTCTTGTTTAAACTTACTACCAAAAAGTGACATTATATTATAATCATCGTAGTCTATACTCTGTAATTTTATATATTATAGAACTTAATTATTTTGTCCATAATTATTAATTACTGTTGTTACATTTCCATCTTTTGACCATTAAGTGATGTACTTAAAATTATGTCTAACTTCATTATAATTATTTAATAAAGTAGTTTATTTTTAAAGATCAATTTCATTAATGAAAATGGTTACTAAGTTAGATAGACAATCAAAGAAATCGACGCCTGTCATTTGTCATCCATTTTTCAAGCAGACGATAGTCGAAGGGTAATTTGTTTGGGAAACTTCAGAAATAATTTAGTACACGAAAGTACTCGACAGAAGATTTCCATTGGAGGTCTTTCGTTCGGATTTGAAATCATCATTACCATTATTTGTAAGGGTAGATTAGTTCACTAGTAGCATTTTAATCAAAGTGCAAGAGTTTATTAAATCCCTCAGATTCTTATTTGATATTCCATACAGGTAGACTAAAATTGTAATGACTTATTTTCAATGCGGTAGGTATCACATTAAAAAAAATAAAAATAAAACACATCAAACTTTAAATAAGTATTTAATTTGATTTTAATCGGTCTTACAAAAATGGAAAACTAAAAATAAAATTTCTTTTATATCAGTCAGTTGAGTTTGTAGTTAGGTGTAGTCGTATGATTCAACAAGGAATCAAACGTAGAACTCTCGTTATCAGCAGTATATGGTGTAGTAACTATCACCACACGACTTGCATTTATATTTATAATTGCAAACCGACCTGTGTTTTTGCTTTACTTGAGTGTTTGATAGTACATGCCGCACGTACGTGTAAGACGATGACGATGTGTGTCGGTGAAAAACTGAAAACGCAGTACGCACACACGCGCTGTTGGTGGATAGCACATAGAAAGACACGGAAAAATACAGCGTATTAATAGTGTCATGACGACTATAGTACGCAGGTTTGCACACACACACACACACACACGACATCGACCTGTTGTTGAAACGTTTCAGAATAATATATATAATATATTAATATCTTCATTCCATATCATATAGTATGGTTCTTATGTCACATCTTGTTATACTATGCTAATTGATGGAATCATCTTTTATACAATAATTGTAATTAAATGATATTGGTGCTGAAATTAAGATAGAAGCCACCAAGCAGTGGCGTAACTGGATAAAAAACCAAGGGGGGCAATATCATTTATTCACCATAATAAAAACCCTGACCCCCACCCTGATTTAGTCTTAAAACTTATGTTATGGTATTATATTACATATTGATAATATTATTAAATACCTAGAGAGGTCATTAATAATAAAAGATGCTATAAGTACTTTAAAAAGTAGGTAAGTAGTATAAATATTATATACACATGTTTGGGGAACAATAAATAATAAATAAATAACCAACAAATAATGTTATTACTTTATTAATAAATAAAAGAAATAGTAGGTATTGTATTTTTTGTTATTTTAGTGTTAGTTTTCTGCTACCTCCAACTCCATTTGAAACAAATTCATAGATTACTTTGTCAAAATCAATTGGCACTTCTCTTTGAATTTGTAATAATGCTAACCCGCTTAAACGCTCTTGTCCCATGCTGGTTCTTAAGTAACTTTTTAGGTGTTTTAAGCAGAAAAATGCTCCTTCACACGAGAACGTATTTGTTGGTATAATCAAAAATATTTTTATAATTTTTGTGTAGTTTGTAAATCCTATTTGTAAATCACCACATATATGCTATTTTATTATTGATTGACTAATCATACTTTGTCTTGAACATAAGCGTGCGCAGACATTACTGACAGGGTAGTCATACATGATACACTACACATTGACATTTAACATGAACAAAAAAATTTAAATAGGGTAACTTTATTTAACTGCATTTATTATAGAAAAAAAATTATTTTATAAGTAATAATATAATGTAATACACGTAAATAAGTTAATAAGTAAAAATTTAACACTATTTTATATAATAAACATATTATATATATTTTTATTATAACTCCATACGCCTTTTGGCTGATGTGATGATTTTGAAATATTCGATAACTTCATCTATATCTATATTATAAGCCGTATATTATGAACATAGTTAGAAGTCGATCTAACCGATCTTGCCCCGTTGTGCTTCGCAATTTTGATTTTACAATACTCAGCTTTGAGAAAGAACGATCACATGAGCAACTTGTCACTGGTATAACTATAAATGATTTAATAGCTTTGAAAAAATTATTAAATATGGCTATTCTATCAGAATTATGATTTGTCAACCATTGTATCCATTTTTCACGTGCTTTTTGGTTATTTCCTTTAGGTGTATTTTCCATTTTTTTCAGCAAAATAATTTCTGATTCTAACTCATGAAAATCCAAATTAAAATCTGAAGCAATTATTTTTGTATTTTTATTATTAGTTTCTAATTTAAGCATACTACCAACACTTTTAATTTGGAAAAAAACACAACACACATATACCCATAGAAAAAAGATTATCATATTATTCAATGGTGTACGGAGCAATTATTATTATTATTATTTTTTACTAAATGATAACAGTGCGCTGTGCAGCAGCTACCAGTACCACCATCACGGTTTAAATATCCATTCTATGCCCATGGTTAATAAAAATAAAACAGTAATATTTATTATTAAATCAATGGTGATAGCATGTACACTGTTGTGATATCAGATTTCGTAAACTGAAATTAACCCGTGTGGTTCGCCAAAGGATTTTTTTTTATCATGGCAGTTATTAACAACGATATATATTTTTTAATTTTTCCAATATTCTTATTTCTTATATTTTACCGTTTACGGACATGTTGAAATGATCAAATATGTTAAGGGAGGGGGGGGATAGTTGTTCAGTTGTTCGCAGAGTAGTCAAGTGCCTACCCTGACTACCCCGTGCGCACGCTTATGGTCTTGAACATTCGATTAAACATAGCAAGCTCAATAGGTAGTGACTTCATCAAAATCTCAGTTATATGTTTCAAAATTAACCTCCCGTTCGGTAGTACGTTCCTGTAGGCTGTAGTCATAATCACGATTTCAAGATAATAACGTGTTCACGAATCACATATAATAATAATATTAATGGGAATTTATGTACTGTTCAAGCCAAAAGAAAGTCGCCGTAAGATGGATTTTTTTTATTAAATAATACCGCAGCTGTTAGAGAAAATAAAAAAATATTTATAAATAATTATCATTAGAAATATTTTACTTAGGTACCTACTAATTTACTATAAATAATTGGTTTGTGAATGGATTTCTGTAAGAAATTTGACAATCCTAGCTGTTGAAGTCAGACCTAGACTAAGTTGGTAATCTCAATCGATCGATTTGCATTTGATGATTAAGTCGATTATAAAGTGTCTTGGTGTAAGCTTATTCTATATGATTCAATGCTTCATGCATACTCGTACGTGGGTTAATTTTACCTTTATGATACTGTGTGTGTGTCATATGACCCTTGTATGACTTATATTGTTACGAGTGAGGATTGCATATAGTTTTCTGTCAAATGAGATAGTCCAAGAGTTAATGTGTTATTTTGATCCTTCCAAGTCTTATAGAGTAAAAATATACACCGACCGATAAGTTGGGGTTGCACAAGTAAATATTTGAGTTTGATGTCTATATTGTTATTGAGATTAGTATTTTAGATTAGGTAATAACTTGTAACTGTTGAAAACAATCATAAGTACCTACTATAATCAAACTGGGGAACTCACTATTAGTTAGTCTTCAGTTACTTACCCATTCATATTAAATGTGATCTATAACTGCATTACATTAAATTGTGATTTATGATCTAAGGTATGAACGTGTTTTGCATAATCAGTAGATTTATTTATTTTTTATTCAGAATCTACAAAACGGCGTGACATTTAGTGTTTAAGTTACGGAAATAGTCGTTATCTTGAACAGTTTTTGCGTATTTTGTGGAATATGATAGTTTCTATTTATTCACAATGTACTCCACGACAAGTATAATATGGAACACCTAAATCATTAATTATTTTTAATTTAAGGGGATTGTAAATGGTCATTTATTAAGGGGCTGAGAATATGCAATTTCTTGATTTAAACGCGATACGCAGTGCGTTTGTGTTAGTAGTAAATGATCATTAGTGTGAGTAGATGTGTTCGGGATTACTCGTACAACGTCGGCATTCGGGCGACACTCATATATGCCATGTCGTTATTATACGTATACTCATTAGTGCATTGTCGGCAAGCGAACCATGGATAAAATATAATAATAGATAGGACCCAATATTATTGCATAATATTTTACGCCTGCGGGCGATTATTTTTTGATGAGTGATTACTGTATACTGATACAAAAAGAAAATCATATAACACATTATTATTTTAATATTTTATTATTTAAAATACAAAATATAGGTAATTCAATTAAATTATAATTTTTTATGAATAAAATAAATAATATAAATTCACAGTAATATTTTAATTTCTTCTCTTACTTAACAATATGTTAATATGTATATAATAAGCTCGTATTGACGTATACGTGATAATTTATTATTATTATAAGATAATAGTTAAGATAATACTCAGGAATGAACAATTTACCCAAATTATTTGTATACAATAAAACTTATTAAAAAACAAATAACAAATTATATTACAAAAGGAAATTGATCAACAATTTCATTACTTACAATTACAAATTACAATATACGGTGGCGTATTTAAGAGGGAAGGTTCTGGGTTTACCCCCCCCCCCCTCCCTTCAAGGGCCCAAAAAATATCTCTAATAATTTAATACTTAAACTTTGTAAAATAAAAATGTGAAACTCCTAAGTCGGGTGAGATAGGAAAGGGTCTACAATTCGGAGTTCGGTTGGAACAGTGTATACTGTATAATGTTTATATTTATACAAAGTTGAATTTTTAGCAAGAATTATACTATATGACAACCAAAAAAATTCCAACTTTTTTATTGAAAAATAATAATATTTAAGGAACAAAAATGAAGAAAACTCATATATCAAATGTCTATAAATAACACAAAAATAAAAATAAAAAACCGTAATAATAAAGTAATAATAATGGTAATTTAACCATGTTAACTTGTAGTAAAATTTAATAATAATCGAGAATAATACCAAATTGTCAATTAATTATAATATTGTAATATTATAAGTTATTATAGTACGGCCAGCGAAACTAGGCGGGTGACCGTCGCGCGTCTGGTGGCAAATTACCGGCAGTGATTCTAAGTCTACATTCCCGCGTAAAATAATTTTAAAAGCGCGGGAGTTGTAATAAAAACTGAACATTCAATATTTCTGTACGTTAAACTCATTATTTATTAATTATCACATGTGCTAACAACTAATAATATTAATATTTTAATTGTTTACGCAATTTTATATATATATGTAGTATGTACATTTAAAAACTAATAACTAGGTAATGAAACTTAATACTATTTTAATAATATTTACATAAAAAAATATATTTCCGAATTGAAATAATCTAGTCATCATTGTCGTCTTCATCTTCACTTGAACTGCTTTCGTCAGGGTAAATGGTCAATATTATTGGTTCTAATATCTCATCACTTAGTCCCGTTCCATTAAGAATTTGCGACCGTCGTTACATTTCTTGTACTTAAAATTAAGTTGTTTTAAAATTATTTTCACCGACGATTTCGATCCACGGTAATTTAATTTTTCACGCAATTCTACTAATATTTTAGCGGTCGTTGGAAATTTACCCTTGTCGTAAAAGCTATGAACAACTCTTCTGACCACTTCATTGTCAAAATCATCAAGTTCAGTGACAGATTTCTTGCAACTGTATCTTTTTCGTGGTGATTGAAATTTAAGATCATTAGAACTTCCAACACATAATGATTCCTCTTGATTTCCAGTCATTTTACTCTCCTTACATATCCGTTACACAGTTCTCAGACTCACCGCACAAGCCTCGGCCGTCCTCTCCTGGGACTGTAGAAAATAATCTGCCAATTCAGGCTTGTCTTTGCACTTGGCTAAGGTTTTAAAAAATGTATACACGTTGTATATTGTTTTTTTCGTTTGGGAATGTATATCGGGTCGAAATGACATTTCGAAAAAATAATTTATCACAAATAGTAAAAAAAACACCAAAAAAATTATAAAATATTGTACAAATTAGCCGTATAAAAATATCACATTTAACTCAAACGACAGCAATCAACACATATACGAAGGGCAGAGGATCGAAGACTAACACGTTTTGAAAAAACACTGTTCCTGTACACAATTTGGTTTCAATAGAATGACAATACAAAAAGGCCAATGGAATGCGGTCGCCAGTGCTAGATGGCCAGTTTGAATATAAAAACGCCGCGCTCGATGGTTACCCTCACCCGCAGCTGTTTGTAGTACGCATATTTACATTATACATACTGTATATACGATATACCTTATACGATAATAAAATATTTGTAATGTGAGGAGGGTTCACAACTTTTTTTATAAACATCTGAAACACAGCTGCACCAGCTATTCATTTAATAAATAATACTTTTAAAACCCCTGGTTTACATGAAAACGGCCGCCTGGCGCGCGACGGTCACCCGCCTAGTTTCGCTGGCCGTACTATAGTATTTAGGCGTGGAGAAATAATTTCTGGTACCATGTGGTTGAGATAAAATTCTGACAAAGGTATTTCCATACTGTTTAACCAAAATGAGTCATCCCGTTCAACTTTATCAACACACATACCTTTATAACATATTTTTTTTTATTATATAATATATTAATATATATTATTATTTGTTATAAATGATGAAAATATGTATATAGTAAGATCAATTTACCTTTTGGTGTCCATACCACGAAATACCAAAATTTTTTGTTTGTTATATGGAGTTGTCTCTGTACTTGAAAGAAATAGTCGTGGTTTTTTTTTAGAACTAATTTTTCATTTTTTCTTTCTAAGTATTTTATTTTATTTTCCTCGAATGCATTTTCGGGAGTTTTGTCTCTAATTGAAAAAGGACATTTAATTTCTATGACAGAATCTTCTCCAACAAGTCCGTCTGGAGATGCAGCTAAATATGGGAGAGTTGGATCAATAAATAATCCAGCAGAATGAATTTTGCATTTGTATAAGTCTTCAAATTGTATTCCAAAACTGCAAAATGTGTTATATATATGTTATGTTATTGAATGGATTTTATATGGACATATGGTATAGGTATATAGTTACATATATTTAAATTTCACTTGGTTGCAGTTGTTCCGTGGAAATAACTGGACTTATATAATATTGAAATTGCTGTTTTGTTTCTATTTGTATTTTTCCGAAGTTTACAAACTCTACCGTAATTTGAAGCAGTCAATCTGTATGATCGTTCTTTTATTCATTCATCACATTGTGATTGCGTAATAGTTCGACGCTCCAGTTTAATAATATCATCAATACTAAGTCTTAATTTTGATAATAAATTCAATTTTTGTTCCTCAGTTTCTTCACGCGAAATCAGTAATGGTTTACATCCTAAACTTTCATTTATAGCACCATAGTCTTCGTCTGGTCCAGCTATCAATTTTCTTTGTACACAAGGTCTGTATAAAAAATATTTAATATACAAACTTAATCACCCCATGTTACTAATAAATCTAAGGATACAATAAGATACTTAAGGTATATGAATGTTTAAAATTTTAAATTACTTTGATTGAAGCGATTTCCTTAATTCTTTCTGCCGTTGTCTCTTTATATTTTTTGTTATAAACCCTTTCATAAATTTTCCCGGACTATGTTTTGTCACTTTTTTATGCAAGTGACGTAAATATTCTGTTCCATAATTATAAGATGACACTGCAGTATGACATCAAGTTGCATAAGAACCTAAATATATTTTTAATACTTGTTTTTAAATAAGACATAATAAATCTAAACAGCACACACATTTATATATTTCTTAATAATTCTATATTATTTATAATGCCATTTAGTATTATTTTATTATTATTCTGTGGTATTAATAAAAATGATTTTCATACAGGGCTAGCCTGGAAAATATTTATAATCATAAGCAAGATACACATTTTCATTATCATTTTATTTTTAAAAATGTATGTAATTGCGACATGTATAGACTAAAATCACCCAACTTTAAATGATAAACTAATTTTCGTTTGTAATTGTTGATTTGGACAGGTAATTATTTTTTAAAACAATAAAATATATGGCATTTAAGAACATTTAATTAGTTACAGCATACGATACTGTCAATAATTTTATATATTTTGTTGTTTTAATAGTTTGAACTATAAGTTTAAATATAAAGTTTAAAACTATCGAGATATTATGACATTAAAAGACCTATAATAATACGCTTTTGAAAAAAATATATCAGAAGGTACGCCCTAATATAATGTTACAATTATTGTCATTATTTATTATTATTTTAAAAAATTAACCTGTACATACACACACATATATAATATGCCAGGCACATATTATAGGAATAAAGGATGATAATTGATTACCTTTGAATGAAAAGTTTACCCTTTTACCATCTACATATTTTGCAACAATACTGTTGTAAGCCTCGACTAAACTGTTGTTGATATGGTAAATCAAACTATCAGAATAATATGCCACTAGATTTACGGCTGCCATAATATCGTTCCAAATTCCACATTTCTGCATATCCAGGACTATGTTCTTATCATTTTTCTTTGTACAAAAATATCTAAACAATCAATTAGATTTTGACAAATTACCATATTTTAACTGGTCAACTACCATAGTAGCAACCCTACAGTAATTATTATATAAATGTAATTATTCATAATTAATATTTTATTCTTATTCGTGACATTTATCGTGAAATCCAAATACATGATAGGGTCCGTTGGTAATATCAATTTTTAATAATTTTACTTTCGCATCATGAGAAGCCGTCATATTTTTTCTATATTCAATCGCCTTGGTCACAGAGTATCTATATAAATTTTATACATAATTATTCTAATTTTATTTTTATGCATTATTTATAATAGTACAATTATAAGAATAAAATATACAATTCTCACCGTAATCTTAATAAATTTTCTTTCAATTTTGTTCTGATGAATCCGGGCACAACAGAACCCAAAGTACTTTTTCTCTTTGTGGATATTTCTTTTAAACGATTTGAGTAATTGCGTAATATGTGATTTGTACATTCAACTTTTTTTACAATCACGTCATTTCCATATAGCTTAGCTAGATTAATTTTTCTCATAACACTGTGTAACGTTCCAGTATTAGGTCCGTACTAAGAGACCGTTAGATTAAACAATCTTATATGTAGCGACTAGTGCGTGATCCAATAACGATAACGGTGCACATATTATAGCATCAATGTATCGATAATAAACCCCATAACGATATCTACGTGTACTGTTAGTTTATCGATATCGGCCAAGTCAAAACGTTTAAAACGTTCTTGACTTTCAGTCTCATTTTTTCTGCTTGTGTACATCGACACCATGAGCGAATAAAGAATATCCGTTGCGGGGTTCGTAAGGACGAGGTGCAGGGCACGCGTCGATGTCGGGTAAGTAACAATTAAATTAAATTAATGATAAGTTTTGACTTGGCCGGTATAATATAAATATTTCCATATTCTTTAGTTTTCATATGTTAATAAGCCAATCAACATTTAATAATATCATGATAATTGTCATCCGATCGCCACAGGCATAGAATGCCCCTCGAATGAGGTTATTAAATATATATGTGTATATTATTTAAAATCTTTTGTGTAATTGATATAATTGTGGTAATTGTCCACCGATTGCTACAGGCATCGGTGGCCCCTCGAATGAGGTTATGAAACATATATGCATATATTAATAGTTATTATAAAAAATCCTGAGTGCTCCGGCTATCAAGCCTCGGCCATGGATTGGCGACCCTCCGTTTAGGTCCGTCACGTGACTCTCCACCGGAACTTGGAAGGTCGAAGAGGGTGCGAAAGGTCACAACTGCTATCACCGTCTCCTATTAAATGACTATAAATTAATTTATTTGATTTTAAACTTTGCATAAATCCTTGGACAATTATGTCTGCTTCCATGGCTGTGGACGTTCCACTCCAATTTTTGTGACAAATATGTTGTCTAGGTGTCTTTTGTATAATATTTGCTTTATGGCATACCACACAATATTTATTTCTTACTCCTAAATACAATACTTTTTTAGTTCTATAACCTACGATGCATCCCTAAAATATAGAAATAATAATGAATTAATCTGGGAAATTGGAAAATCTAATTTTTAAAATATATAATATTTTATACTAACAACACTAGACAGTGCATTATAATTTGATCTGTAGGACCTCTTGGACCATGCACCATCGGCAACTACAGTTATCATGGGAATACCGTTCTTATTTACTTCCCTATATTCTATGGCTAATCTAGCTTCTTCTTCTGCTGCTTTTTTAGTAACTTCCAAAGAAACAGACTCAGTATGTAAACTTAATTGTTCATGAATTTTTTGGTATAGTGGATTACTCATACAAGGCATATTTAAATTAGCGGAAAATTGTTGTAATTGTGAAAATCCTTGACCGATATTTACGGCAGATGATACAAGTGCCATATTTATCAGTAGAAGTGTGTTATCTGATGGCTCGGTAGATATAATTTCTTTCTTATTGCACATTTTACGAATAAAAACAAATTCACTATAAAAACCATTTCTTTTTTCTTTTTCTAGCTTTAAATCGAAAAAAGTACAGCCAAATCCCTCGTGCTTGATATTCGCGATTGTTGCAAATATAAATTTAATATCGAAGATTCGCCGTCCTTCAATTTCATCTATTCTAAATTATTAAATAAATATAAAATAATTAAGTTCCTAATGTTGTCTTAATAATTTTTAGTCGAAAACTGTTAATAAATTCAAAAATTGATCACTCGAATGCATCATTTAGGTAAAATTTGCTACAAGAAACCAATCCTACTTTTTATTATCGGAGCATGGGGCGAGTTCCCACACGAAATATAGTAGATAAGCGGTTACATATTATATATAATATTATATATTATATTGTTCCGACATAAAAAAAATGTATACCGGCATTTAAGTTCCAAACAAAAAGTTAAATTAATATATTATTATATATTAGACAGGGACGGATCCAAGGCAGGCGACAGACCTCAATACTTTCTGAAAATTATGGTGAATTCAATATTTACGTCCGTTAAAAACGCAGAATGTGCAAATGCTCTATTTGAGATAGTTCCAATAATTAATAATAAGTAATGACCGAGCCCATCGTAATAAGTATATGAACATATTTTACCCTCAATATTTCTTCTCATTATAGGTAATTTGTAAACTACCCGACTACCAATTAGTGTTACAAAATCTGTAAGAAGTAAAAACTAAAAACATGGCTTTGCAGACAACCTCCCCTTATGTCCATCGACAAAATATTTGACAGATTTACTAAAAAAAGGTACCAATAGACGTATATATAGATATTGTTATTTAATACTTTATTATTCTTATAAGTAGAAATATAATAGTTGTTGTTGATTATTTTATTATTATTATATAAAGGACCTTTGCTCTGGATCCATACCTGACACATGCTAATACATCTAGGTGTATTTTTTTCGTGTCTGAACTTATGTATGTATATACCAATGGGTGATTTTCCCTGCTTTGTATCATGTGGGAACTCACATTCTCCCCGGAGAAGTCGTGTAGATAAACACAAAATAAAATAAAATAGGTACACACTATTGTAAAACCAATACATTCCTTAAAATCTAATAAATACATTTTTAGCTTCTTTTAGTATATAAAATTATATGGAAAATGTCTGTGTGGATTATAACCAATCACCCTGTATACTGTAGTCTGTACTCGTTACTTATTAGTTTTTTGTTACAACAATTAATTATTAAATAGATTTTTACTCTTCCATTTTGTCATATTGATGATCCATGTCCTGTTGTCTATTGGGTGTCGATGTCGATGGTAATTGTTCCTATGAAAAGTACAAGTCATTTTAAATTATATCAAACAACAAAATTCTAGTCGTGGCCAATTATCGTTTTCAAGCAAACTTATAAATATATTATTTTTTTTCTAATTAATAAATGAACTAATTAAAAAAAAGTAATAACTTACCGTTTCAGACTTGGAGTTTAATCGCCATTTTAAAAGTGCACTCACATTACCTTTATGTTTTTTCAATTTAGACAAGGTGGCTTTATTCTTGACGTTCTTCATATTAAATAATAAAAATGAGTACTAAATGAGTACTAAAAATAAATTTTTTTGTCAGTAGAAAAAGTGTCGGTACAAAAAGTGTATATTACAGATAAATCAAGCATTCAGGCAATTATATTATGGCAAATGCTAAAAATCCAAATCTTACAAGTTGCAATAGAATCACAACAGACACAACACAATATTCCGATTCGCGTACGAGTGTACAAAATATCAAAAGTTATCAAGAGGGAAATGAAATAATCATTAATTTGTCCGGTTTGGTAATATGGAAAATAACAATGGGTTCATGTACAGTGCCGCAACAACCACAGGGGCAGTAGGAGCAATGCCCCTGTAGAGGGCTATTAATCGTTGGCTCAAGGGGCCCCGACGTGAACTGCGTCTATTTTAAATAATTGCATTTTGATCTAATGCTTAAATTAATAAAATATATTAAATAAAAATATTATTGAAAATATTTATTTTTATAATTTATAATTTAGCTATATGATTTATTGTCGAAGAGTAGGGGCTCCTATTGATCCATAATAACATCTATATTTAGATATATAATTATTATGGTGTATTATTGTTTTATTTTTATTTAGTTACTTTTATGTGTGGGATTGGGATTCTCGAAATAATCTTTGTAATCAATAATCACTGCCCGTTGCCGGTGTCATTAGTTCTTAGTTCTTACTTCTTCAAAGCGTGGTTTAGTGTTGAGTATTAGTTTATACTTGTATTTTTTATTGTTTTAAACGCATTTTAATAATGTCAATACGGCAATATTTAAGCGGGGCTACAAAAAGAAAATTAAAGCTCGTTCGAGAGAATAGAAACAAAAAACTGGCTGGGTCCTGTTTTAAATGCGGTAATAGTGTATAGAACTCTGCTTCTTTTTCCCTTGCCAAATGTATGCTATGAACCCACTGTCTTTTTGTCGTATATTTTTTGTTTTCTTCAGCTTCTGACAAAAGAGCTAGTGTGAATATCATGTCTTCTTTGTCACTACTTGTATCACTCATTATAATATTATATTTTGTAAACACTCGAAAATATTCAAAATAAATAATTTAGCAATAAGCTTTAGTTTGACCGTCAAGCTTGAGCGATGAGATCAAAATGACCAAGTATATATGGCCGCGAAATTTCGACTGGTTCCGACACAATGTGCGGACAAAATTCATTTCCGTTCCGTTCCGATCTAGTGTGAAAGCACTGAACACAAAAGTCTTATTCCAAAATTCTCGCAAATTATTATTTTGGAAGTTTACCAAAAAAACTATAAAACATTAATTTTTTCAAAAATACGTGATATTTACGATAAAAATATTAAAAAACTACTTTTTTTTATTTCAAAAGCTGTGTTTTTCAATGCTGATTTTGAAACTGTTTGAATTTTTCTGCGAAAACTATTAATTTGGAAGTTACAGAATTTTTAAATTTACGTTTTTAAAGTAATAATTACTTTATATGGCCAATATGACTATTGCGTAAAATTAAAGTAAAGTGGGGCGATTGATGCGCTACATATATGATATAGGGGTTTCTGGTTTGAATTCAACAAACAAATTTATTTTTTGCTTTTTTTTTCTAGAATTTTTTAATATTTAAAATGAATATATTTTTAGCGGAAACCATTATTAAAGAAATTAAGTATTTCTATAACATTGAACGTAGTTTCGCTCCGCAGCTCTGTTCACTTTACTCACTTATGCTAAACCCTTATACTAAACACAACCTTTGTGCTATGCAATAATTTTTTTAGAATCATATATTTTTACAAAATTTTTAATTAATATTTATAATAAAAAAAGAACACTAAAAGTGTAGTTATATTTTAATATCAATACACTGGTCAGTGGGTGGTTGTAGGTCTTCGCATTATATTTTTAAGCTTTTTTAAAGAAAATCACCATCATTATTTATTTTGTATAGGTAACCTATATATATATATACATAAACCTTAGGGCCCCATACATTGACTGTGTCCGGGGCCCCAAGAATCCTAGGTGCGGCACTATTCATGTACGAACTAAGATATACATATAACTTCTACATGTATCACATATTATATTTATCTTAGTCCATTGGATTGTGTTATATTGTGTTACACAAAAATATAATAACAATAAATTGAATTATTGTCTACAATCGGGTTTTACCTTTTTCATGTTACAGGTAATCGCACGATGTCGTGGTCCGCCACGGCCGCGGGCCGCCGTGGTTATATACTCGCACGCGCATGCACATATCACCAAAACGTCTACTGTTTGAAATACGGCATAAATTCTCATTTCCAACTTACCGATCGATCAATTTATGCGATAAGAATTTTGAACACTGATTTGAATTCGTCGTGAAGTTTTCTTTAGATCGACTTTCTCACATTTTTTAAATTTTGAACTTAACATACTCAAAAATTAATTTTTGTTGACTTTTACATTTCTGATTTGTTTAATTCTATTTTGTGAAAATTTGAGGGACAAAATCAAAAAAGTGGGAAAGTCGATCTAAAGTAGACTTAACGACGAATTCAAATCAGTTTTCAAAATTCTTATCGCATTAATTGATCGACGGTACATTGGAAATAGAAAACGTCTAAATTTCTATGTTGCGTGTGTGATAGACAGAGACAGAAAATCATGGCTTACAATACCCTTAATAAAAAAATAAATGGTTTCAGTTTATCTTTGTGAAGTTTATTGCGATTAGGAAGAAAATAAAACAAATTTAATAATAGATTTTAATATTTCGGTGTACCAACTCGGAGGGCGAATAAAATAAATTATTTGAATAATCCGGATGAATTTGGATTTCAATTTTTTGCAGTCACATTAATAAATTAACAAATCAAACTAGTTTCATTTCACTAATTTAACTACGTGTGATAAGTTTTGTCATAAAAACTTACATTACAAAAAAACAGAATTTAAATGGAGCTGATTTTATTCCGTAATGGCATTGCGTTTCCTATCACCTTTTCATAGATTTTACCATAGCACTCCCAATTTCATTGGAAACTGCTGAGAATTTGCTGTACTTAATTAACTTCAAATGCACTCTGTCCAACTTTCAATCGATTGGTAAAGAAACGTGAGACTTTTGCAGGTATTCTATTTTACCCTAAGAACTGTATACCCACACAAAAAAGTCTAATAGTATACAATCACTCTCCTTTTTATTTCATTTAAAGTTAAAAATGGTACATTTTAGAAATTCTATATTTCTATGTAATATCTCGTATACAAATATGATGTTAAAATACTTAAATATACCACTTTGATAAGTTTATAAATATAGTTTGCTTTTTGTAAATTAGTTTTAGTTTTATGTAAACAATAGTTTAAATTAAGAAGAATATCTAATTATGTTCTGTTTGGAATGAAAAGTATTGTAAATGTGATTTTATGTGTTGATTAGATTTATTTTTAGTTTCCATAGTCTACATTTGTATCATATTATGTTATACAATTTTAAATTGTTAAAGAATAAGAATCAATAAAAAATACAAACTTAATAATAGTTTTTGAAGTAAGCAGATATTTATTTTATATTTATCAAGTGTTTTCCACAGATGGATATTTACTGACATTTTAGTGAGAAAATTTCGATATTTTGAATACTTATAGCGATGAAAGTCGTACGCAAAGAGATAAAATATAATATATTATAACATAAGATAAAAATTAATTGTTATTATAATATTGAAGAAAACTAATTCACTCGTTTAACTTAACCATTTTTATGTTATATTTTTTATTTGATAATCTTATCTATAAGTATATGAACTTTATGAAATGTGAGTGCTTAATTATTTTTGTGGGTGTTTGGTACCAAGGTAAGCAATAAAATATTAAAAATAATAGGTGTTGTTTAGTCATCGATTTTTACACTTTTGAAAGTTTGTTCTTATATCTTTTATGGTTGTCATATTCTGAAGTATAGGTAAATCGAATAAAAAACAGCAACGAGAAAAATATCCTGTCACTCACGACTCACGTATATTTATGACTTGAAAGATACACAAAATAACTATATACTTTGTAATTATATGTACCTATGTATAATATAATATAATATAGAAAATGGAAAACCAGGGTGTGCGATATAGAACGATATAAAAACTATAGAATAGTTCTGCAGAATATGGCTTTTAATTATTAACTATACGAATATGAATTATTTAAATCAGTGAATAGATGTAACAGATTTTATTTTTTTATGAAATATATAATATTATGTCAATGTATTCAATGTATAGCGATAACATAACAATACGCAGTTTTAACATTTGAAGTCGAATCTGTTTATAGACATGACAAAATTCATCGAAGAACCAAGTGTCTAAACTGTATGTCTAATTAATGGATTAATTTATCAATGTCAGTTTGTTACTCTGCAATGTTTTTAAAGTGAAATAGTTAACCACTAACCTGTATGTTAATTACTTTTCACCGTAGCCGCATAATGAAAATGTAAATTTTAATACTTTATATAAAAAATTAATTAATTTCGATCTATTTTTAAATTTATAAAAATGTATTATTGTCGTTTTAACGAACCGCTGGTTATAATTTATTTTTAACCGCGGACTTTTGTTATGCACGGTATAAATTAAATAATTGCTTGAGCTAATTGTCCTTAAAATAACGTTACCTAGGTTTATAGTGTTTATACTATAATTTATTTTTATGAAAACTTAAAGATGATATTATTACGATTACTATCTCAGCGATGTAATTGGTTCTTAGTATTTATATATCATACTGTTATGAATCTCGGTGTATCGTTAACTTATGTTATATTAGTTTGTAGATTATTTGTACACTATTATTTATGGAGTAGAACTGCTGTTTTTAGAATTCTGTACACGTAGAACAAAGTTGAATATAATATTAATGTGAAAAATGTATTTCTTTTTCATTTTCAAAAAAAAAATCACAATAATTAAAAAGATAATAATAGTAATAAAAAAATCGTATTTAAAACTTTGTGAATTTCATATAAATTTTACTATTTTATCATATTTTGAAGTTGTTATAAAATGAAACGATTTTATATTAGATTGAGTTAAAATCTAAGAACATTATTGCTTTTTTACTTATACAGTTTTGATCTTAAGAAGAAATGACTTGGTTCCTTTTTTTTTATACTAAAGTTATCTAATATATTAACATATTATATATAATATATATTATGTATATATTATAATGGTATATAACTAAACAGATAAAGATCGAAATGACGAGAGAAAAAGTAAAGAGAGTTAATCGGTTGGAAAACTAATTACTTAACTACAGGCTACAGTCAAATCACAATTAAAAAGTATAACAGTGAGGTTGTCCCAAATACCATTACTAGCTGTCTAGATCTTATTTTTAAAACATTCGACTTTGCAATGTACCTTTGTAAAAATACCAGTAACATATTGTCCATGTATTATGCATATCTAAACGTGTCATAAAATTAGTGTTTTAAACTTAGCCAAATACATATAATATACTAATTATAGTACTAGTACCAATGACATAATTATGATAACAACATCGTAATAAAAATATTTATGTGCAAGTAACGAATATTAAAACACGTAATATCAAATGTTGAAATAATAATAAGATTACATAATACAAAAATCGTTTTAGGACTTATAATTAAAAGTTTTTCGATGATTTCATGGACACCTAAAAGTTCGGCACTACCAAATTTCAATGTCTAGATTGTTTAAACATACTTAATGATCACTGACCAAAAATTATTCTAGTTGATTATCAATTAACTAATCGTAGTTAAAATGTTGAATTTCCAAAGAGTAAGGTTTTTATTTTACAGGACATATTATCAGAAGTAAGTACTTGTTTTACCGAACATTTTTTTAAAATAAAAACCAGTAGATATAAATGATTATCATAGCATTCATACTATGTTAAATTGATGATACATTATTGAATATTAATAGTTTGGACTTACGAATGATGAAACGATATTTCTCGAATACATATTATACTCGAAATATCTTTATTTACCGCATTAATTGAGGTTAGGTTATATCATGATTAGATTAGATGAATATTCAATAGTTGATAAATAGGATAGTTTTGTTCTGTATGCACTACCATAGAATTATTATTATGTACTACTCTGAAGACCGGATTAGTCTTACTACTGGTGGTGAACGGTTTCCTTTGAAGGTAAATCATTCGAACCAGATAAGAATAATTATCGATTGCTTTTCAGGTTAAGCTGAGTGAAAATAGATAAATTTAAATGGATAAGATAATAAAAAAATCCACCTTAGACACATCATAGGTAATCGGTTAAATGTGAATTCTGTACAATAACCATTGCGCTTGTCAGCTGAGGAAAAGCATAAAGACCAACATTACGTTTTCTTAGAAAAATCTTACCTTTTAGATTCTGAACGGAGTGATGGAATCTATTGGTTTTGCAATGATGTGTTTTTTTTTTTTTTTTTGTGTCTGACGACACCTTTATTGGTAATAAAAATGCTTCGATTTTCTTAAACAGCAACTTTTATGAAAGGAAAGTGAATGTAGATGGTATTTAGGCAAATCAAAAATACAACTTTTTTAAAAAATCGAAAAAAACGATAAAAAAATTACGAAAAAACGGGAAATTTTACGCAAAATCACGTTTTTACAAATTACATTTTTATAAAATGCTCTAACTCAAAAACGAAAAACCGCAACAACTTGAAATTTCCCCCAAATCTTTATATTGGTGTTCTCTATACATGGTTAAGTTTTCAAAGTATTTTGACATATTTTGATTTATTTATAGACAATTTAAATTTTCGATTTTTGAAAGTTTTTTTTTTTTAAATATCTATAAAATTTTTTTGGCTGTCCAAAAACTCTTGAAAATGAATTTAAGGATTAAATATAAGTAATACTAATTGTAACTAAAAATATCGGAGATCGTTTTGCTCAAATATTTTTTATAAGCCCATAAAGATCAAATTTGTATAAAATGTGTCATAATCATACTAATTTTCAAGTTATTTTGTAGTTGAAAATTCATAAAATTTTTTCTGTTTATACTTA